>OY757907.1:60391661-60639161 GCA_963585895.1 Sepioteuthis lessoniana
TCCCGACTGCTCCTCCGTGAACTCTCTCTCTGGTTACTCTCCTACTCCACACCAGCGTCCCCGATTATATTTTTATATATATGTGTTCCTTGTTGTTATTAAGCCCCAGCGGTAGTATACTACACTATTTAAACCATAGTTAAGGGATAAGAAGGTTTATACCTTTTCCAAGGTTGTTAGTTTAAAAATGAACATTAAAATGTTATTGGTGTTTGAAATTGCTAATTGTCTCAGTGCAGTATGTTTATAACTACGCCATTGGGGATCCTCCGACACATAAGAGTAAGCATAATAAAGAGATGACTCCACACTCCCTAAAACTTCAGAATTGAAGGCTCATCATTGAATGCAATTTAGTTTTGTTGTAAAGGAGGATATTTCCCCTACAAGAAAATTGGACTCGTCCAACGAAACCCATAAAAGACGAGGTTAGAGGTAGTAGTTAGTCTCGTTTACAGAGTATTCATTTCCGTGCTAAGAGAGACATTCCTTGGGCCTCACGGGGCTGTCCACCCAGGCTCTCACTTGCTTCAGCAGAGCTTGGTTTATTGCTTGGCACTTGAGGCACCTCTTTTTAGGGCAATGCTGACGGGGTTGAGAGGCCGTTCACCCTGGCTCTCACCTGCTTCGACAGAGCTTGGTTTATCACTTTACGCTTGAGGCGCTTCTTCTTAGGGGAATGTCAACGGGGCCCGAGGCATTTTTAGAGCCACTTTGCGTGACTGGGCTTCTTCTGCGCCCGGTCCCCATGTTCAAAAAGCCTTGTGCTAAACTTCGGTGTTTGTGGGACACCAGACAAATACCTTTGCTTACATAGTATTCGTTACTGTTGTTGAAGAATTGTACGTTTGATTCTATTAATTATATCCCCTTGTACAAAAAGGTAATAAATGAATTTGTTAACCTTTTCCCGATTCAATGTTGTTTATTGATATCTCAGTCACAACAAATTTCTAACCCAGGATACTACTTTTTTAGTTGGGGTCTTACTTCTCTGCAGAGGAAGCAGTTAGTATATTCTGATCCTCACTGCCAGGGTGATACATCAGTCAAATCGCACCATTGTACTGAGAGGTAACTGTATTTAGCGGTAAAAATCATTGTGCTATGATTCATTAACCGGCTCATTGGTCAAGTGGGTAGAGTATTCGCCAATGGCCCGGGAGACCAGGGCTCAATCCCAGGTCGCGTCATACCAAAGACTTTAAAAATGATACTTGATACCTCTTTGCTTATCCCTTAGCAATATAAGGTACGTATCGAGTTGAGCAATCCAGGGAAACTAGTAGCGCCCTCCCTTACATCTCGATGTAGTAGTTATTGAAAAGGGAGCCTTCTAGTCGCCCTCGACTACGGTCGCCGACTTACAATGATTCATTAGCATTACTATCCATTATTGATAATTTTTGGTCCACTGGGCTAGGCAATAGAGTACATCAACTGCATCTCAGCAGAGGTGTAAGACTCTCCCCAATGAGTGTCCTAGATATGACACTAAACAATCCGATGGTGAGACTCCAGTAATATTGGAGTTTTGAGGAATGTGGAGTACTCCTTTATTGCCATCGCTCAATGAATGGTAGCACCTATGGGTCAAATAGAACTAAACTGTGTACTTATGCTAAATTGAATGGTTTGAAATAGAACTGTTTTCACATTTAACCCCGTGTAAATAAATGACTGATGTTTACTACGATTCTACAGTTTAAACCATTACACCACAAGAACACCTCCCCGACTGATGTTTAATTGAATTGTTAGTGGTACATAGCAATACTTGTAACCATTTAACTTTGTTGACAAAACTGAATAACTTGTGATAGAACTGTTTTTGACATTCAAACTGTGTACTTAGCTTAAACTGAACTGTTTGAAATAGAACTGTTCATATGTATAAAATGGGTTTGGCATTGAATAACTTACAATGTTTGATATGCCACAAAACCAAATCAAACCAAACCTGATCATTTTCTAACATATTTATTTGATCCATAGACGTGAGCCTAACAGGTATTACCACCTCGGATCAGAGTGAACCTGGAAGTAAAAAGCATGGAAAAGTGATTCAGCACTGAATGCAGTTTGTTGTCATAGTTAGAACACCTTTTTTTTATAGCGGGAGGATCAAGTCAGTATTTAAGGTTCTGTGTTGATACCAGAATAATAGGTTCAGCACAGACTGACAATAAGAATAATCTGCAACAGCAAGCAGCATATTTATAAGCAGAATGATCTGTTTATTAAAAAATTTGCAGTTATTTCATTGCCGAATCGAATAATTCATCATTCTCGATTTTTGTAGCCCACACATACCGTCGGCACTCCCTTAAAAAGGTGGCACTTCAGGTACCAGGTGATAAACCGAGCCCTGCCAGAGCAGGTGAGAGCCTGAGAGGATGTCCCCATGAGGCCGAAGAAGTACTGATCACAAGTGGCGAATACTACGCCTCTCCGGCACCCGCGTCAGGCAGCCTCAACTGACTACTACAAAAGTCAAGACACACCCTACCCAATCTGTGTAACAGCGAACACGGCCTGCCGAAGTGCGTTCCGGCCCAGTGGGCTAAGATTGAAAGTCAAAAAGAGTTAAACAGACACTGATATTTGTCGGGGGCCCAACGTACGCACGAGTATGGTACATGGCCATTTTTATTGTGGGAACCAAGTGCAGGACCGTATCCTACACACGCCAAGCGGTTCCATAATGCCTTGAGCCCTGTCAGCATTCCCCTAAAAAAAGGTGTGCTTTAGGCGCCAAGTGATAAACCCAACCCCTCCGGAGAATGTTTGACTCTGATACGCGTGCAAGCGAACACAACCGAGTTTGACATAAGGTTCTTTTTGGTGGTACCAGGCGCAGGATCATCGCCCACACGCGCCTGGAGGTTCCAAAAATGCCTTGAACCCGTCGGCATTCGTCTAAAAAGGGGCGTTCTTGAAATCCAAAATGTCTCACGGCCTCGACCGACAGCTAAACATAACCAACACACACCCTACCTGATCTGCGTACCAGTGAACACGGCTAGCCGAAATGTGTCCCATCCCAGTGGGCCAGCAATGCTCGTCAAAAAGACAATACAGACGCTGTACTGTTAAGCGATATTTGACGAACGTCCCACCAGACGGACGAGTGTGGCACAGGGCCTTTTTAAAGGTGGGTCCGGGCACAGGGTCGTAGCCCAGACATACTCGGCAGCTCCCAAAATGACTCGGGCTTTTATTTGTTATACGTCCCACCAAGCGTACGAGTGTGGCACAAGGCCGTTTTTTGGGTGGTTCCGGTCGCAGGGCCGTCGCTCAGACGCGTCCGGTGGTCCCAAAATGCCTTGGGCTGGGTATCTGTCGTCCATACCACCACCGGACAAGTATGGCACAAGGCCTTTTTAAAGATGGGTCCGGTCGCAGGGCCGTAGCCCGCACGCGTCCGACATTGCTAAAAATGGCTCGGGCTGGGCATTTGTTCTCCGTCCCACCACCGGACAAGTTAGGCACAAGGCCTTTTTTAAGGTGGGTCCGGTCGTAGGGCCGTAGCTCACACGCGTCCGGCAATGCCAAAAATGCTTCGGGCTGTACTATTAAGCAACTGTAGCTGGATATTTATTTTCTTATATATACTCTCAGAGACAAGCAGCCAACCAGAACCAGGAGAATTGGCTAGTCCATCTGTGCACAATAGAACATTCAAATGTATTATAAAACAACTCTCTTCTTTCTGAGTTTAGTGTTGGTCTTACTTTTTTGGTTATACAGCTGAGCACTGACTAAAAATTTGCCAAACTTCACTGTTGGAAGAATAGATGGATTTATGCCTTTCCTCAGGGTATTAGCGTGAAGTGAAATTAAAAAAGCCTCGTCCAGGATTTGAACTTGGGTTGCCGATTCGATTTCTTATGATGAAAGCCTTTACATAAGGGCTGTCAACGAGAGAGAGAGAGAGAGAGAGAGAGAGAGAAGAAGAAGAAGAAGAAGAAGAAGAAGAAGAAGAGATTAAAGTGTACTTTACATACATAATAATTACCCATAAAAAATCTCAACTATATTTTATTTTTTAACAATGAAAATTCCGTTTGTGACTAACCTATGCTGTGTGACTAATATATATTTATACATACATGCATAAGATAAAAACGCCCGCTGTGCTTTATACATAAGTTGATACTGACATAAATGCTTGTATCTTGGGTATAACAGCAAACTAATGGTTGGTTGGTTGCGCTTTATAGCATATCAACCTTTGTAGGTTATTTAACGCCAAATCCATTTTTATACAAATAGTCAGTTCTATTTCAAACAATTCAGTTTAGCATGAGTACGCAGTTTAATTGTCAAAACATTTCTATTTTAAGCTATTCAGTTTAGTCAAACAATTCTAGTTCAAACAATTCAGTTTAGTATAAGTATAGATTTTCTCCACTCACAGTTAAATGTCAAAACAGTCCTATATTAAACAATTCAGATTAGCATTAGTACAATTTCAATGTTAAAACAGTTCTATTTCAAGCAGTTCAGTTTAGCATAAGTACGCAATTTAATTATCAAAAACATTTCTATTTCAACCTATTCAGTTTAGTCAGTCAGTTCTAATTTAAACGATTCAGTTTAGCATAATTAAGCAGTTTATTCATATTTAATCCATTGATAGGACCCTATCAGGTGCTACCATTCCGGGTCAGTGTGCACCTGGGAGCAATGGCAATGAAGGGGTGCACCGCATTCCCCAAAGCCCTAGCATCTCTGAAACCTCACCATCAGATTGTTTAGTTTCATATACCAGGACACTTGTTGGGGGAGGGGGGTCTTACCCCACAGCAGAGGTGCAGTCGGGGTATTCTACAGCCCCAGCCGACTGGGCAATACACAGAGTTAATGTCAAAACAGTTTTATTTCATGTAGTTTAGTTAAGCATAAGTACACAGTTTAGAGTTCAAAGCAGTTCTATTTCAAGTAATTCAGCTCGGCATAAGTGCGCAGTTTAGAGTTCAAAGCAGTTCTATTTCAAGTAATTCAGCTCGGCATAAGTACGCAGTTTAATGTCAAAATAGTTTTATTTTAAACAATCCGACTTAGCATAAATGCGCAGTTTAAATGCCAAAACTAGTTAACTCAAACCACGGTTTAATTCTATTTAACTCATAGATGGAACCCTTATCAGGTAATACCACTCCTGGCCTGAGTGGATCTGGGAGCAATGGCAATGAAGGGATACTCCGCATTTCTCAAAGCCCCAGTATTACTGTTTAGTGTCATAAACAGGACACTCGTTGGGAGGTGGGGCTTCACCCTACTGCAGTGGTGCAGTCAGTGTATTCTACAGCCCCAGCATGTCTGGGCAAACAGCAAATTGAACCTGGTGGTGAGGGTTAAGTTATGTAGCTCTGGCAAGCATGGACCCTCTCTTTCGTTGTCATTACTCCCAGGTCAACTCTGACTTGGTGTGTGAGTAGAACCTGTTAGGGGTACCATGTATAGAATAAACAGATTTGTTTAAAAAAATGAAGTATTTACCTATTTAAAATGAGTGTAAAGGTACATTTTTTATTGTTTATAATTAAAGATCATATATATTAAACTAACATTCCATGTAAATGACCCTGCAAACTTACGTACTGTTAAATCAGCCAACTAATCAGTCAATCTCTCTCTCTCTCTCTCTCTCTCTCTCTCTCTCTCTATATATATATATATATATATATATATATATATATATTATATATATATATATATATATATAAACACGTTTGTGGGTTTCTGTGTGCCTACTTCAAATGAATAATACAGAAAGAATCGTATAACTATAAACATCTGATTCTATTAATTAATATCCAATAAACTGAAAATTAAATCAATCAAAGTAATAAATATGGCAATCGGTGATTGTGTTTATCAAATCTGTCTACATTTATGCGTTTTTATTAATATATATATATATATATATATATATAATATTATATTATATATATATATATATATATATATATCAAATGTATGTGTACATACACACAAACACATTAACATCCCAACAAACTCACACATACATAAAAAAACACCTTCCCCCAAATATATATGTATATAATCCCTCAGATACATACAGACACACACATACTCATATGTATATAAGAAGACACATTCGCACTGAGACACACACATACACAGACACACACAGAGATACACAGACACACGCATATATAGTATATAATATATATATATATATATATATATATATATATTATATATATATATATATTATACTCAACAGAGATATTCATGTATAAATACATAAACCCAAATACATATATTCATGTTTTATGCAATAAAAGGGATAAGTGATCCATCCATTTATTCATTAATCTGGATTGTCATTTCCCACACGTTTATTAGCCCCATGAAATAACACAGACGCCTGCAAAGATTTCTATATCAATATTCAAAATGAATAAAAATTTGTTGCATTGTCTACGCCAGAAAAGCAAAAGACCAGTAATGATTGTCTGGTGGATGGTAAGGAGACAAGAAACAGAAGACTTGTTAAAAGTTCAACCATTTATTTCTCTTACAAGGTCCCAATGAGTCATATGACCGAGTGACAGCGTATTTATTAGTTTTATTTGCTCGGTTGCATCCTTCAAGACTCAATCCAAATAGCATGGTTTCGTTTCTTTGTTTAATGGCGTATGAATCTTCGTTTGTTTAATGCCAAAGCCATACTTATCGAAGAAGAGAAGTTGTACAATTCAAACCATAGCTGGAGGATAAGCGGGATTCATGCCTTTCCAAAGGGTATTCGTATCAAAGTAAACATTATAGCGCCACTGGAATTCGAACTCGCTTACCTCGAGGCCGCTGTCCAGTCCGTTACGCCATACAGACTTCTTATGATATCTGAGAATAAGATCCCTGATTAATTGATTTTTTAGCATATCAACTCATTTTGGGGTAATTTTATTCCTAGAAGTTAGGGAATAGAGTACATTGTACATTTGTATTTTTAATGTAGTTTCATAAGAGTTAATTTTTTGCACACAGTTGCATGATATCAAGTACTTCTAATACAAATAATTTATAAACAGATCGATTTGACCCGTGAAGGAGACACTAACAGGGTACGTCCAATCCAGATCAGAGAGGACCGGAGATTAATGGCAATGAAGAGGTACTCCACACTCCCCAGATAAAGTTTAGCATAATATCCAGAACACTTCTTTTTCTAGGTGGGTGGGGAAGGGTCTCAATCATCTGTAGGGGAAAGTCAGCAAATTCTAAGCCTTTCCGAGAGAGTAAAATGAGACCTTTGTTCCTACATTTGAGTGGATGCAGAATAAAAGGTTATTTCTTTGCTGTTTTCCCAGCAACAGTCTTTGAAGATGGTATTAAGCCTTGAGCGTGTCGTCTTCTGTGATGATATCAATCTCGACCTCCTATGCTTTCTTCTGACAATGAGTTGGGTTTGGGTTCTTTGATTAATGGCATATCAAAATTTTTAGGCTATTCAATGCCGAAGCCATTCTCCCAGAAGAACAGTAGTGGTGCTGTTTAACCCATAGCTGGGAGGATAAGGGGGTTATACCTTTCTCAAGGGTATTTGTCTGAAAATGAACCGTAATAGCTCAACTGGAGTTCGAACTCGCTTACAACGATTCCATAGTTCGTTGCTTTAACCATTACACCACGAGGACAACCCCGTCTTCACAATGAGATTACACTTGTACATCAAGAGTTGCGAGTTGTCGACCAGCAACTCACCTGATTACAAATATTTAAGCAGCTGTCCGCCTTTTGACCGAGATGGGTGGATGTTTTTACTGGTGTGGATCATCAGTGTTTTAGCACGGGTAAAAGTCCGGTAATAAAGGTACAATTGATTGGCTTAAAAACTATCTTTACAGTCTTCTCTTACGAAATTTTTTTTTTCATGAATTTATTCCAAAAACCTTTGGGTCAAATCAAATCAACTGGAATTAATTTATCTCAACACCCGCTACAATATTCTATGTGACATCAAAGTTTAGTTCAGGGAACCTTAATAATTAAAAATCTTAAATCTGCATACAAATACAACTATTGTTGCTTCTTCATGTCTATTTTCCTTACACATTTCCCAATAAACAAAACTAAAATTAATTTCTTGATTAAATGAAATTGTTTTAGAATTAATTAAATAACACTGTTTATTATTTGATTAAATTACATTACTGTATAAACCAAAGTCATTGTGTGATCAAATTAGATTGTTTAATTGTTTTGCATCGTTTCAAAAATTTTCATTTTTCATGCTTTAAAAATTCATATCCAAAAAGGGAAAAAGTAAGGAAAATCTTTTGTTTTTTTTGTAAAAAGATATATGTAAATATTTAGTCATCAAGATATAACGTAATGTAAAGATGATGTATTGTAAAATTCGGTCCTAATGGGATTTGTAAACTTTGTGTCCAATGGACTGGATCTGACCCCAACTTTTTATCACAAAAAAACTTACAGAATGTGTGCAAGTGAAATGTTGCTAACCCTTTGCGGTTTACTTTTATCTCTCTCACATTACTTTGCCATCTATCCAGTGCTATTACAATTAATTGTAGATGTATGCAGTGCTATCTCAAAATAATTGCCAATATCAAGACAGAAAAATGAACTTGCTGTTATGAGCCATGATTCTATGAATTAACCGGCTTAATACATTCAATAAATTCACTGTCTTTGCTGCTTCAGTGGATCATCGAGAGAAGATAAAACCTAAAAGTTGGACGAATACCTGAATGTCGTCAGAGAGCTAAAAATGAAGGTGATATAAATATGAATTACTGATAGTGACCTTGAAGGGTCCCCAAAGCCAAGGAAAAGAGATCAGGAGAAGAATAAAGACCATCTAGACCACAGCACTGTAAAAACTGCTAGAATATTTTTAAAAGGTCCTGGATACCTGATATGATTTGTCACTCAGGTTTCAGTCTCGGTTTGCTTGGGTTTATGGCATATCAACCCTTGTAGGTCATTTAATGCCAAGTCCTGTTTACACACACACACACACACACACACATAAATATATATATAATTTGTAAACACATTTTGTAGATAACATTCTTAAATAAGCCTGACCTTTTTTAATTGCACACAGTTAAATAGTTTCAAGTATTGTAATATAAAATTCACTATTTAACATCAGTCATTTGTTTTGCTCACATAGTTTATTCTATTTGACCCATAGATAGGACCTTTTTAGGGGCTACCACTCTGGGTCAATGTGGACCTGGGATCGATGACAATAAAAGGGTTTTCCACATTCCTCAAATCTCCAAGCCTAACCATCAGATAGTTTACTGTCATAACCAATACGTTCTTTAGGGGGGGGGATTTTATCCATCTGCAAGAGATGTAGTCGCGTATTCTACTGCCCCCAGCCGACTGAATAGACAGAATTCAGTGAAAAACCCACCAGTTAAAACTCGCGTAGATTATATATATAATATATATATATACTGGGTGACTGGACGGCCGAAAGGAAAGACGGATACGTTGGTCACAAAACCAGTCACGTTTATTTCAATAAGTTACGCTCTGTGTTTGACCAGGTCCCCAAAAAGAAAGCGTGATATGACTTTGTCAGTCAATGGAGGAAAGGAGACACTCTTTGATTAGTAAGGAGTTATCTCCACTCCCCATGGGAATGGATGTAGCGGTTTCGCTTAAGTTTCTACAGTTCAGTTTTACCCTTTCAAAAGTTTGTTGTCAGCTACCCAGAGCTGGTATGTTTTGAAATTTGTAAGTTCGGCAGTTGTTGTCTGCTCGAAGCTGATTGGCTGTTTTGAGGTTGCGCAGTTAGCCCCCGCCCCGACTATCATTTATGTGAGACCTACAAGGGTTCTCTCTCTTATTTTATTTTTTTTAGCACGAGCAGAAGGCTCTATCTAGCTCTCTCTCTTTGTTTTGCAAGTTTTTGTTTATTTGCCTTCGACTTTAAGCGGCTTTTTTCTTAAGCAAAGAGCTTGAAAAAATATGCTTATTTAGTTGCTATAGGCTAAGCCTCTTTTCTTTACAGGGCTTTTATTGTTACTTGTTGAAACAATAAGCTACTGCAGGTTATTTGTGATTTGGTATGCTGTTCCCTTCAAAGAAAGTTGAGTCAAAAGTCTTGAGGCGGTATTATTGGACTTTTGCCGACAAAGAATGCTGTTAGCCGAGTCAGAAAATGTGGTAAAAAGATTCCGTAGGCTTAACAGAATAAAATTCGAGTTGAAACAGACAGATATTCATGTAAGAGGACGAAGTGGTGGTCTACTCGAAGTTCACTTGAAGAAATAGTGAACTTCATTTTCAACAAGTCTACATAGGAAACTAGAAGAACACGCTTGTCCAGGTTGATTCTACACAAGAAGGAGACGCCGAGAAGAAGAATAAACCCTAAAAACTGGCTTCTAAATGAACTTTGATATAAAATGCAAAGAATGGTATTTTATCAATGACAAAAGTTAAACTGGCTGTATGTGTGTTAACGGCATAGCTTCGAACAAGTTAGTCGTTGTATTTCTTTATATCCTTTTTTTTGGCTAAAATATTGTCGTTACTCGAATGTGTGTTATTTTTGTAATCTTATTCAATGTTTTCGTCAAGCATTGGGAAAAATATCCAAAGGCGGATTTTGTTATGTTCATTTCTCTTGAAATGAATTACTTTGTGGGGAACTAGTTGTTTTTGTTTTTAAGAAATATAGACACGCTTCTCTTTCTGGTAACAAAAGTTAGCTTTCCCATCCTCCTTCATTTTTTATGCTCCCTCCCCAACTGCCAGGCCTGACAGTTACTACTTGATAATTTCTTGGGCTGAACGGAGAATAATGTTTACTTGATTTGGCTAGAGTTGTACTTTATAGCGACTGACATTCGGATAAATTTAACTTTTTGTCTGTTGGTTGTTATAACTCAAAGCGTAAAACGTAGCATATTTTTTGAATTGAGCACTTTTCTTATATATGTTTTTGAATCTCAAGCGACTGACTATAGTCAATTAACGAACACCCCACTAGATTTCTATTCTTCCCAGCAGCCACAACATTTGACCTGTCACCTCCACAAATTTTCGATAAATTGGCTATTTAGAGTAACGAGGGTGGTAGCACCGTTCGTACTCTAGATAGTTTCTCTACTTAAGAGCAATGTTTATAAATAAAGAATGCTCAATATCAGCGATGGAGCGTAATATATATATATATAATAATATATATTAATTAATTAGAATAACAGACGTAGCGTTAAATATGTCGATGCTATCCTAACTTTATATATTGGCAGACTACATGTTTATTATTATCATTGGATATAGTTCAATTTAAAGAACATTTTAGTTATTATCTATATTTGAGTGAGTGTATATGCTAATATATATGATGTACAAGGGATCATTAAATAAGTTTCCAGACTTTTTTTCGTATGGGCACTTTTATTGATAGTACACTCATGAAACTCTAGTCCCCTTCGAAGTAATCTCCTCCGGCTGCAATGCACTTGTACCGTTCCAACAACTTCTGGAACGCCCCATGGAAGTCCTCTTGTGTCAGCATGTCTATGACCTTCGTCACAGCCTCTTTTATCTCATCAATTGTCTCATAACAACAGTCTCTGAGTTTAGGGAATAACCAAAAGTCACAGGGAGCAAGGTCTGGACTATAGGGAGGCTGAGGAACTGTCTTGATGCCCATCTTGGTCAAATAATCAGTGACAAGGATGGAGCTGTGGACTGGTGCATTGTCTTGGTGGAAATGCCACTGACCCGATTTAAAGAGTGCTGGCCTCTTTCGTCGGAATCTCTTCCTGAACTCCGTTAAAACCTCAACATAGTAACCCTAACCCTAACCCTTTGGCCAATCAACTTTGGTGTATTGACTTCCTTACTCCTCCCACACCTCTCATCATCCCTCACAGACTCCCTGCCTTCCTTGGATCTCTTATGCCACTCAAAAACTGATGCTCAATTCATGCAAGATGGTCGAAAAGCAGTCTGAAGCATTCCATTCATTTCTGTGGCATTTTTCTAAGTTTAAAACAGGATTTTATTGCATATCGTTCTTCTAAAGTGTCGTCACGTCCAGATTGCATTTTTGAAATTCACCAGCTGTGACAATCAGACTTTAGTAGGGTGTATTCCAATTGCTGCTGTAGCTGTTCATTTGAACCTGAAATCATAACAATTTGTCACTCATCTCATAAGATGTATAGCAATAACATACTGAATATTCAAGAGTCTATGACAATTTTAAATGCCTATACAAAAAAGTCTGGAATCCTATTGAATGCACCACGTATAATGGAAAATAGATATATTTTTGCAATACGTTTATAGGAAGATTTAATGCAGTATTATATACATAAGAATCTCTCTCTTTATCTTTCGATCAATCTATCTACCTATATCTTCCTCGATCTCTTTCTTTCTCTCTCTCTCTCGGCCTATCTATCCCCCTCTCTCTCTTTCTCACTCTCTGTCTATCTCTTTCTCTCTCTTTGCGTATCTCTTCCTCTCTTTCTCTCTGCCCATCTCTCCTCTCTCTCTCTTTCTATACACACACACACACGCATATATATATATATATATATATATATATATATATATAATGTACATAATGTTTATTGGCAGACAGATATGTTTTTACAACATGTTTGTATTATCATTGGACTTAATTCAATTTATAGGTCTCTTTCTAGCATTTTTGCCTCTTTCGTTGTTTTTGATTATGGCGTTTAAAGATATTCAGTGAGAGAAAGTAAAACACTGATATTATGAAAAGTAGCTGATAACTGGAATTCATCTCAAAGACACATATCTGCATTGATCTTATCTGATTGAAACAAAAGATATCATTGCCTGATAAAATACAATAATATCGAGACCTCATCTCTGGTTTATTCTTCAAGCTGTGTCCCTTATATACACAAAGACATTTTCAGACATATTGGCATCTCTGATTTCTTTACAAACAATGAAGTAGCTTCAAGGTGTGGCCATTATTAATTCACAAGATCAATATCTATGTCTTTGTGGGGAGATTTCTCTAACTTTGCATTACACTAACACAAATCAGTGATAACAGCCGCTACAAATAACTAACCAACCACACACACACTTATATATATATATATATATATATATATATATATATATATATATATTGAGAGATAGATTGATAGGGTTGCAGGGGTTATATGTCTATTCTGTTTTTTGTTTGTTGTTTTAAATAGTATATCGACCTTCGTGAGGTATTTTAATGCCAAAACCATCCTTCTAGAAGAACAGGAGTGGTACTATTTAACCTATAGCTGGGAGGATAAGGGAATCCATACCTTTCCCAAAGGTATTTGTCTGAAAGTTAACGTAATAGTACGACTGGAGTTCGATTTCGCAGTCTAGCGCTTTAATCATTACACTATGAGGACACCCCTGTAGTCTCTCCCGCCTTATTTAACTCAAAACGTGTAAAAATAATACCCCACAATGCAACACTATTTTTAAAAAAATGAATTTTAAATTACTTCTAATCGCTTAGGTTTGAGAGCTATAAAAAGGAACATTATGTAAAAAGATAAATATTATTCAAGTGTACAAATCAAAGCATTTAGACCTTTTCTGAATGCTAAATTTCTGGTATATGATTTTATTTTAATTAAAAACTGTTGAGACACATTAAACAGTAATACAGAGAATCGACTTGTAAAAAAGGTTTAATTTCTAGTTAACCGACAAATGATTGATATCAAGTCCCGAGTCAATAAAGATTACCAAATCCATCATCATCACCATGACGCGCCATCAGCACTGATATTCCTGACTCTCTCTCGCCACCCCTCCCTATCGTCTATTGCTCTCGGCAGATCCTCAGAGTTACATCCCGTATTGGCACGTAGCTGCTGTATGTAGGTTCGAGCTAGACGTCCAACTTTGTTCGTCCATGTGAAGGGGTCCACAGGAGTACACCACTTATGAGCTCCTCCCTACTTCTCCAGCAGCTTCCCGCGTGTCTGGTTCGTCTAATTTTGATAGTTTTCGTGATGGGAGGTAGGTGGGCGTACAGCTGCTGGTTTGTGGGGTGCTATCTCCAGGACTTGTTCAATATTGCTCGCAGCATTCTTGTGTAGTTGCCGTCAAGCTTTTTCTTCATTCGTTTAGTTAGCGTCCATATGGTGCATCCATACAGCAGTATCGACCCGGTCGCTGCTTGGAAGAAACTGCGCTTCATTTTATCGGTCAGGTTTGACTTCCAAATGACCGAAAGGCTATCGATACCTGTCCATGCCTTTGCTAGACGTGTGTTGATGTCTGTCTCAGTTGATGAGACACTGCTCTCTAGGCAGGTGAACTTGTCAACTAGTTTCAGAGTGCTACCGTTTAGTGTGAAGATGTCACCTGTTTGATTAAAGTACATATATTCCGTCTTGTATGCATTGACATGGAGGCTGATAGCTGCAGCGGCTCGTTCCAGTCTATGTAGCAGGGTTTCGATTTGGGCTCGTGCATTTGTCAGAAAAGCTATATCATCGGCGTAGTCGGTGTCGGTAATTGTTTTTGCATGGTAACTCCTGCTTCTTTCTTTTGTTAACTTGAAACCGTTTTCTTTGATTTTATCGATAGATGTTCTAAGTACGTAGTTTAGACAGATAATAAATAGGTATGGCGGTAGTGTGTCTCCTTGTAGTACTCCTGCTACTATGTCGAAGTAGTCTCTGTCTCCATCCGGGGAACGGACTTTTACTTTGGTGTTTCTATATAGAATCATTATGGCTGCGACGGTTTCTTTTGGTAGGCCGTAGGCGAAAAGCATTTGCTCCATCTTACCTCTGTGAATGGAGTCAAAGACCTTAGTAAAGTCAACAAATAATATGGTTGCATGTAGGTTTTTTGAGCGTACACCTTCAAGAATTCGACGGATAGTCAAAATTTATGAGGTCGTGGATCTATTTCTCCGGAAGCCATTTTGGTTCTTCATAAGTATGTTGTCAATTTTGGATTCTATGGAGTTGCGTAGTTGGACATTGTATATCTTGGCTGCTATGGACGTAAGTGTTATACCTCGGTAGTTCTTGGTTAATCTGAGGTCGCCCTTTTTAGGGAAGGGGAGGATGCATCCCTTCATCCATCTGTCAATAGGATTTTGATTATATACGGCATTACAGTGTCAGAGTAGTATGTCGTCGAATTTTCTGGTCTTCCATACCTCTGGGAGTATTTCATCGAGCCCTGCTGCCTTTCTATTTTCAATTTTTCTAAGTACCAAAAATTAAAAAAAAAACAGTTTTTGCGCTTGTTATAGTACTTATTAACACTAATGCTCAAAAGATTTAAAAAAAATACTTAATCAACTCTGAACAAGATTTTATTAAGACCTCCTTCCAAAAAACACCTTTTTCTTTTAAAATGATATTCTTAAAGCAATAAAAGATATAAAAAAAGTAGATTTTGAGTTTGCTCTAATACTTATAAGCAACAATTTCTATTGGGTGATGCTAAAAAAAATTATATCTTTGATCAACTCTGAACAAGATTTTACCAGGACCTCCTTCGAAAAGACAACTTTTTTTTAATCAAAAATAATATTTTAAAAGATGTCAGAAATTGAGCATTCGAGGCCACAAAAAGTAACTAAATGTATGAATAGATTTTGTGCATGTTCAAATATTAATGAAAACTACTTTTTGCCGATCAATGTTCATAAAAGATATTAAACTTAATATTCATAAGTAACAAGAAAAAAACAAAATAAAAAACGCCACGCCTCAAAATAAACAAAAAAACCCTCTGTCGGCTGGGGCTGTGAAATACGCCGACTGTATCTCTGCTGTGTCCGGGATATGACACTAAATCATCTGATGGTGATACTCCAGTCTTGGAGCTTTTTGAGGAATGTAGAGTATCTCTTCATTACCAGGTGCACTATGGTCTGGAATAGCAGTACCTGTTAGCGTCCTATCTTTTGATCAAATAGAACTATTTAATCATTTACGATACGTAAACCTATGTGAAAACAAATGATTAATGTTAAATTGAATCATTAGTAGCTTGAAACCATTTAATCTGTGTGCAAGCAAACAATCAATATTAAATAAAATTATTTGTGTTAGATAGCAATACTTGAAACCATTTAACTGTATACAAACAAATGATTAGCATTTAATTAGTTTAGAATACTTGATAAATAGAATTACTAATGTTGAAACCATTTAACTATGTGCAAACAAATAAGGACTGGCTCGTTTAAAAATAATGTGACCAACAAATTATTCGTTCTCACATCATAGACACAAACACACACACAAAATATATAAACATTAGATGTTCTATAAGAGTTGATATATGATAAAACACAGCTAACCAAAAATAAAATTGCTTATATAGATGTGTGTGTGTGTGTGTGTGTGTGTGGACTTAGTTTTCACTGCCACGTAATCACATTTTCGGTTATAAATTTTCAATGCTGCAGAAATTTGCTATGAAAAATATCTAATAAGATGGGGATAATATCTATAAAATGTATCACAAAATCCTGTTTTGTTTAGCTTTGTAGAAAAGAAGCATTTTTCAAATAACTGTTTGGGTTGTACATATTTTTAGGTGATACTGTATAGACACTTACCATATTTACCATCCCCTCCGCTCGGGCAGGATGACACAAGGTCAATTTTAAACGGAGTTTAACAGGTTTGAATTCAGAGTTTTCCTTCTCTTTCACAAAGGCTGAAGAACCCTGGTTGTCCTACTATTTACCCATAGCTGGACGAAGAATAATTGGATTCACATCTTTCCCAAGGGTATTAGTGCGATGTGAAATGCAATCAGTCTCGTCCAGGATTTTGAACTCGTGTCGCCGTGTCCATTTCCTACAATGATAACCATTACATCACGGGCACTTACACATGTATCATGATATCAATCTATATTAATCTCTCTCTCTCTCTTTCTCTCTCTATCTCTCTTTCTCTCTCTATCTCTCTCTCTATATATGTGTGTGTGTGTGTGTGTGGAGGTGGCTGTGGTGTAATGGTTATCGTCGTAGGAAACGGACACGGTGACACGAGTTCAAATCCTGGACGAGACTGATTGCATTTAACATAGCTCTATTACCTTTGGGAAAGGTATGAATCTAATTATTCTCCCTCCAGCTAGGGGTAAATAGTAGGACAGACTTGGTTCTTCAGCCTTAGGGAGGCAACTAATCAAGGAGAATGAAAACTCTGAATTCAAACCTGTTAAACTCCGCTTAAAAAATTGACCTTGCAGAGCGGAGGTATTGGCATATATATATATATATATATATATATATAAGCACATTACCCAGTAATTGGTAAGATAGTAAGATAGATTGAATTCTCTAGCTTTGGTTGGCAACCTGGGTTGGAGAAAGAAAAACTCTGAATAGAAAACCTAAAACATATTGTTCAAGAGAATTTGTGACAAACTGAAGTACCATTCTTCTGCTATTGACTTATCCCAGAAGCCTGATTGGTTCGACACAAACCTTCTGCACTATTTAAAAAAACACTTATGAAGGTGGTCCAACAGTTCATATCTTTAACCAAAGTGTCGGGTCCTTACACGTCGAGATCGACGAGAGTCCATCATACATATATATATATATATATATATATATATATATATATATATATATATATATATATATATATATATATATATATATTTGAATAGAGGAATTGATGTTATATTAATTGAATTACCATGACTAGAAAATTCGGCAAACACCTACATGCGATACACGGAACACTGAACAGCTGTTTCAACCTTATTGGGTCTCATCAGCAGTGGTGGTGGAGATCACGGTATGCACTGCTGATGAGACCCAATAAGGTCGAAACAGCTGTTCAGTGTTCCGTGTGTCGCATGTAGGTGTTTGCCGAATTTTCTAGTCATGGTAATTCAATTAATGTGGTCCAAGTCACATAACATGTAAGAAATATAAAGATTTTTATTTATAATCTATTTTATTTAAAAAATCTATTCCCCAATTAGTTTTGAAAATCTGAAAGTCCTGCTAAAACGCTTAGAAGCACTACTTTTTAGCTTTGGAGAATGGTTGTTAGATACTTTTTCTAAATATCAAAATTAGTTACTGATCTGATGACGTTGAACATTTTTGTTGTAAAATAAAAACAAAAATAACAAAATGAAACAAAAAACCCCCAAAACAAATACAAAAAACAAAAAATAAAAACAAAATAGCAGATAAGTTGTTTTGAAATTCTATCTATTAGTCAGCTATTTTTTATCTTTAAAGAATTATCTAAGAATTTCACTTAAAGAGATCTGAAAATGTTATAATCATATTGGTCTTAAAACAGCAACTAAATCAAAACAGCTTTTAGTGAGAAAACACACACAAAAAAGATCTTCATTAGTAACTTACCAAATTTCCAGAACGTTCTATAATTCCTTGTATTCCTTCGAACATCAATGGTTTAAATATGTTCTTGTACGTGCGTCTTTTTGAGAGAGAGAGAGAGAGAGAGAGAGAGAGAGAGAGAGAGAGAGAGAGGTGGGGACTCGTTTAAATCTGTGACTGTAATCTGAAACATTAACAACTCCCTTACGTACTTATTACTTGCGTCTGATGGACGCTGACAAAGTTTGAAAGCTGAATGGTTGTAAGATACGTTTTGTAAAACAACACGTTATCAAATCTGGTTTGAAGACCTGATGACATTTTGGGAACTGTAATTTTCTTGCTTACTGTTTTGTTTTCGCTTGCTTTTTCCTGTTTTAAACTAGATGTCATGTAGGGGAGAATCTCTGTCGACACTCCGCTTGTCATTGTCATCCAGAACAGCTTTGACCTTCCCCGCAGGACATAGCAATGCTGATCTTACCCTGGGGGCAAAACGAAAAAGCATTTGAAAGAGAATCTTTATTAAGTCTAACAGGAAAAAATAAGAGTTAAATTTGACACTTGAAGGTGGCCATATGAAAAATGGCGACAGTTAACAGTGGATTTATAAACAGTGTCTTTATTCGTTCAAAAACGCTCACAGAGACGCATGCACATATACACACAATAGATGTATAAGTATTACGCTATTATCCTAATACACAGAACGTATTTTTGACATTTAAGTTATTGTAGAACATTGAAAGAAGCAATTGACCTACGCAATAAGAAGAAATTAAATAAATTATATATATATATATGTATATATATATATAGTCTCCACATACACATAGACACATGCACACACACACACACACACACACACACACACACATATATATATATATGATATGTGGTCCCCCAAATATGTATATTTATAGATGTGCGTGCACATAATCTCTACACACACACACACACACACACACACACACACACACACACACATATATATATATATATATTCATATAAATTTATATAAACATAAATACAATATATATACATGTATATATATATATATATATATATATATAAAGACACGTACACACGGACATAAAAACACACACCACACACACACACACACACACACCACACACACACACACACACACACACATATATATATATATATATATACTTGATCATAAGTGATAAGCAAGTAAGCATCAAGTACCATTTTTGTATATAACATATTTATATATATATATTTTTTTTGTGTGTATATATATATATATATATATATATATGTTTATATGCGTGTATACATTTATATATATATAGCCACATATAAAGTAAAGTTGGCGACCTTAGTCTAAGGTAACCCAAAGGGTACGTTTTCAATAGCTATAGCACCGAAGTGTAGGGAAGGGCATTACTCCAATCCCTGGATTGCTCCACTTTTCCCTTGATCCATACCTTATATTCCAGAGTGCTAATCAAGGAGGCATTAGGTAACATTTTTTGTGTCTGTGGTATGACTCTACCAGGGATTGAACCCTGGTCTCCTCAAAGCAAATTATCAACAAAAAAAAAACCCACTCTTTCTCTCTCTCTGTCTCTTTCTGTCCCTCTCTGTCCCTCTCTCTCTCTCACACACACACACACACACACACACACACACACACACATATATATATATATATATATATATATATATATATATATATATGTGTCTGAGTCTGTATATGTGCCGGTACATATATATATATATATATATATATATATATATATATATATATATATATCTGCGTGCATGTATTAGTGTTTATATATCTAAGTATATATATGTGTATAAATATATCTATGTATGTACCTGAGTATGTATATCTTTAAGATATATACGTATCTGTAAATATATATTTATATATATATATATATATATGCTCGGTCACACACACACACACACACACACACACACACACACACACACACACACACACACACATATATATATATATATGTGTGTGTGCGTGTGTGTGACCGAGTATATATATATATATTTACAAATACGTATATATCTTAAAGATATACATACTCAGGTACATACATAGATATATTTATACATAGATATATACTTAGATATATAAACACTAATACATGCACGCATATATATATATATATATATATATATATACCGGCACATAAACAGATTCAGACACACACACACACACACACACACACACACACACACACACACACACACACACACACACACACACACATATATATATATATGTATATATATATATATATATATATATATACAGATACACACACATATATATATAAATATATGTTCATATACATGTATAAATATATACGTGTGTATAAATACATGTACATATATACGCCCAGATATATATATATATATATATATATATATATTCTGTACTTGGTTCGATACAATCCCACAAAGTGATTTAGTGACAACCAACACTGTTATAATATATATACATATGTGTATATAAATGTATATACATAGATATATAAACATATATACAGATACACAGATATACGCACACACACACATACATATATATATATATCAGCACACTGTTACATATTTATGTACAAATAGACATTTATACACCTAGATACACATATATGTATATTTTGACATGTTTGCACTCATAAATTCATATATCTATATATCTTTATATTCATCACATAAATGTATATATGCACACATTAATATGAAATAATGATAAAAAGACACCAAAAGATGAATCAGATAAGATATTTGTTTATGACTGTACTGATAAACCCCAACAATAAATACATTGGGAGTTCGGTCCTGATAGTGTGCTTGATACATCTAACTTTGCAGCAAATTAAACTAAGCTTATTAAATAAATAGTTGTCTAGCGTCGTGTAATTGTTAACGAAGACCATTTCCAGAGAGTTTGATTTTCACTGACAACGTCACACTTGCTTTGGGCAAAATATTATATATATGTATATGTGTGTGCGCGCAAATGTATCGCTATATAAATGACTTGCAAATCTCTCTCTCTCTCTATATATATATATATATAATAAACTTGGTGCGCCTGGAACGGTCCCAAAATTTTTGGAATTGGAAATCAGAGGAACCATACAGATCACAGCATTGTAAAAGATCGGCTGGAAATTCACAAGAATGCAGGGGACTCTAGCGAAGAACCACCAATTAGAACTAGTATGAAAAATTAGCCAGGAGTGAAATGATGAATTGGAATGGTTTCTTGAAACTATAAAATAGCTAAAAAAATATTCGTATTAGACAGAAATACTGGAAACCTATTATTGCGTACAAATCATGTATTAAAATAGTTACTAAAAATATAATTGTTGCCAAAATGGTAATCACTAATTATGAATAGTCACTTGAAAATTTGTAATTGTTTGAAGAAAATACTGACTTAGGTGTTAAATAACACCACAAGGGTTGAAATGCTGTAAAACTTCAAATCCACCTTGGAACAAAATTTCTATTCTTAAATTCGCTTGTGAACTTATCAATAATAAGAAAATCAAACTTTTGATGTCTTGGCTGTATCCAGTTAAAAAACTCATTCATCACCTCAGTATATAAAAACTACAGACAAAATTCCAGCCATCTCTGTTACAATGGTGAAGGTGAATATAAAGATATCAAACTTATACAATGGCATAAAACATCAGCAGCAGGAATAATAATAATAATAATAATAATAATAATAATAATAATAATACCCGGTGGACCAGAGAGCGAAAACCAAAGAAAACGAAAAGAGAGGCAAATACTAAGACCTTGCCAGAGAACTAAAAAGCTATGGAACATGAAGGTGACGGTAATACTAATTGTAACTGATGCGCTCGAAGCGATCCCCGAGGCTTAATAAAATAGCTGGAAGATTTGGAAATTGGAGAACGAGCAAAGACCATCTAAAGATCGGCCAGAATACTAAGAAGAGTCCAGGAGACTTGCAGTCATTAATACTCCAATGAAAGACCACCAGCGTAAGCTGGTGTGAAAAACGCAGAATGAATAATAATAATAATAATAATAATAATAATTAGCAATAAGTAAGTAAAAGTAAAGTTGGAGACCTGAAGGCTCCCTTTTCGAAAGCTACAACACCGAGGTGTAGGGGAGGGCACAACACCTTTCCCTGGATTGCTCCACTTTACCCTTGATCCATACCTTATAATGCTGAGTGTTAAGCAAGGAGGCATCAAATACCATTTTTTTTGAGTCCTAGGTATGTCTCCACCCGGAATTGAAGTCTCCTGGATCACTAGCGAACATTCAGCCCACGAGAACAATAAATTTGCTAAACTTCTGGAACTCACACCGAAAGAAATGAACATAAAAGATTTATGCAATAGAAACAGCAAAAAATAAGAAAAGACGCAAAATCACTAATACTAAATTACTTAAAAACACCTGAGAACAAAACTCCTACATGGACGATACACACAAAGAATTAGAAATATCGATTTAGATATAGTAAAGTGCAATTGATAGTTGAAAAGTACTAGATTAAAAGGCAGAGACAGAGGGATTAATAATAGTAGCATAGGACCAGATTGTCCAGTCGGCTGGGGCTGTAGAATACCCCGATTGCTTCTCTGCAGAGAGGTAAAACTCTCCCAACGTGTGTCCTGCATATGACACTAAACAATCTGAGGGTGAGGTTCGAGTAATTCTGGAGCTTTGAGGGATGCAGAATACCCCTTTATTGCCATCGCTCCTGGTCCACTCTGTCCTAGAGTTGTTGCACCTGATAGGGTCCTATCTATGGGTCAAATAGAACTAAATTGTGTACTTATGCAAAACTGAATTATTTGAAATGGAACTGTTTTTGACATTGAGACTGTACTTAGGCTAAACTGAATTGTTTGAATTAGAACTGTTTGACTAAACTGAATTGCTTGAAATAGAATTCTTTTTTGACAATTAAACTGTGTACTCATACAAAACTGAATTGTCTGAAATAGAACTGATTATTTGTATAAAAATGGATTTGGAGTTAAATAACCTACAAAGGTTGACATGTCATAAAAACCAACCAACCAACCAACCTGACCTGTGCCTACCAAACAGAAACTATCTGGATAAAATAATTAAAAAACAAAACAAAAACTGACCAAACCTATTTTTTAGATTGTGTGAACAAAAAACTGAATGAATTAATCACTTGGTGTCCGGTTGCCCAATCCTTACACTAACAGAAAATAAAGAAAGACAGTATAAAATAGGATATATTCTAATAGAAAATATGCGAATACCAGGGAATACAGAAATATGAAAAGCAGCATAAACACCAACCAGAGCCAATTACATAAGCCAAAGGAATTATTATTCTCTGGGACTTTGGTATCTAGACTGATAGAAAAATAAAAAGCAGATATAGTAGCTAAGGAATATAAAAGAAAAAATTTCTTCCAATTGAAAATTATATAAGTGATAACAGAACAGTCAAAGAAGATAATAAAATAATAGAAAGACTAAGAAATTGAAAAAATCTTGTACCTTGAACTACAACCGTGCCAGTATTAGTGAGAACTTTTAGGTATCAAGAAAGGAAATAAGAAAGACAGCAAATTACCTGGTAGTCCCAGCTTATATGAAATACAAAATATGCACTTTGCAGAACAGCTCATCTCTTGATGAGAGTAATACTAATATAACTGGAAAAATAACGACCAAAAAGAGGCAGCAAATACATAGAATATATTTAATCACAACAATTCCTCACCCGGTAAAGACCCATTGTAAGAAACCGAAAGTGAAACTGAAAATTAAGTAATAATTGCAGAAAATCCCATTTCAAATTCACATTTCACTCCTCTGATAAAGTTAGAATGAAAGTAGCTAATGGGAGGATTAAAATCAAAACCGCATCTTATTTTTCTTTCAAATTAATGGCTATAACATTTACTGGGCCATTGGACTAATGGGTAACGTGTTCGCCAATGGTCCGGGAGACCGGGGTTCAATCTCCAGGTCGAGTCATACCAAAGACTCAAAAAATGGTACTTCATGTCGCCTTGTTTAACACTCAGCATCATAAAGTATGGATCAAGGGTAAGGTGGGGCAATCTAGGGAATGGAGTAGCGCTCTCCCCTACACCTCGGTGTAGTAGCTATTGAAAAGGGAGCCTTTGGGTCGCCCTCGACTACATTTACTACTACTACTACTACTATTTGTTAGATAACAAATAAAATCATGCTGATCATACACACTCAGCGATAAATCCCAGGCGCCTCTGGTGGTGTAATGGTTAGCAAGCTCGACTAGCAAACCTACACGAGTGATTTTGAGTCTCATTGGGTGCCCCTTTCATATGGCCTTGCGCCCCATCTAAGCAAAAAGCTTTGTAAATTACCACTCAGCGATAAATCCCATTTCTCGATGCATTGGTTGAATCCAGAAACACTACATTTAACACCTATTTATATAAAATAAACCTACAAATGAAAATTACCGCTATCTCAATTACAATGGCGAATGTCCACAAACATAAAACTGCAGTAATTAAAAATACTCAATAAAGCACAGTTAATTTATTTTCACGAATAAAACAACAGGTTTTCAAATCACTTTAGCGACAGTCAGATTAAATCGTTTCCAAAAATAAACAGTAATACTGATCACAGCAATAATAACAATATAAACCATTTCTATCGCAACCAAATGCATTAAAATTACCAACAAGACGAATACACAATAAAAAATATCATAAAACAATCTAGATCTCCGATTGAATCAACAAAGAATATTAAACTAATAATTTACAATAAAATTCAAAAATTGGCAATTTCATCATCAGTTGCACAAAATCTCGAATTAACAAGACTAATATTGTTTATAAATCTATTTGCCCAGTGGGGAACTGTGTTCCCGACAAAGAGCAAACTATAAACAACGACATTGGACACACGATCACCACTTTATTTCGAAGATTGATCAACTAGAATGCCATACGAAATCACCAAAAACAATATTATAAAGCTTAGCGGTCTTGAAATAACGCACAGATTCAATTGTAAAAAGAGAGTGAAAATATTGGAAGCATTAATTATAAAAGCTGGAAAAGCCGCACTTTACATCACTTTTGAATCTGGCCATTATGTTTTGGTTGTGTTTGGCAATTGATACTTCTTTATAATTAGTATCACACACACACACACACACACACACACACACACACACACACACACACACATACATATTGCAGTTGGCACCTAATATCCAAAGTTTATGCTTTTTCCCCTCATGAAAACAATCGTACCATTATCTGCAATTTAGAAAGTACGTTTCAGTTACATAATACAATTATGTTGCTAATTTTGGAAAGATAAAAGCGGCCCTGTCGAAACGGAGAACTTATGAGTCTGAATCTGAAACGGCCACCGAGTTTGTTCCGGTGCTTTCGACTAGTCTACGATCAAAAACCAAACTATTGACAAAGACATGAAACACATAACCAATGCCTTATCTCGAACACTGACCTATCAACTTTTAGATCAGAGTCCTATACGAAATCACTAAAATCAAAACAGAAAATTACTGTTCCTTAAAAGGAACATACTGGTTGACAATACAGATAATAAACACATCTAACTGTAAAAAGGGACTGAAAAGATTAGAAAATTTGAAATAAAAGCCAGAAAAAGACATAAAAAACAGAGCAACACTCAACATCTCTTTGGAATCATACAGTGATATTCCAAACAGGTTTAGTAATTAAAATTCATTATTGTTAGTATCGGATGCATACTTCTTACACATTTCAAGAAAACAGATACATTTTGGCACAACGAATATATTGATATCACTTACCATATTAGACGTAACTTTATTAAAAATGAATCAATAAATAAATAAACTGGTTTAAACTACGGAAGTCAGATGAAGGATTTTCGCCTGACATTTGTAGCCCTCCCCACTATCAAGCCCTGTCTAAAGTTTCATATGTATTCATATCCTTATAAATTCCAACATTTTACATATAAAAACCATAAAGTTCTTTTTTAGGTACATGGTTAAGTATTGTCACTTACTTTTCTTCTTGACTAGTGTTACTGAAGATGAAGTACTGGTAAGTACTGCTGTTATACATTACTACCTTAGAAAAGGTGTTAGTGTAGAATCGATCGTCACCTTGTTTATATTTGCGGAGATTTTTGCGGTTTAATTTAAGGGTCATTGCACCACTACCACTCAACAAACTAGTATCCAAAAGTGACCTTATGAGATTCAGGGGGATTTCCAGTTGTATTTTTAGGGAAAAAATTGCGTCTTATAGGCCGTTAAAAATGTAATTTCTTAGATCACTTCTTGAAAGCGCTCGAAATGAACACTCCTGAAAACATTTTGTCCTAAAATAATTTCAATTGTATGCACATATGAGAAAATAAATAAAAAGCATCTTTTAGGAACTGTTCCAAGGGCTCAAGCTACAATTGGTATCACTGTCACCTTTTTATCCCACAGCTTTTTCATCTTTCTGCTAAGATTCAAGTATTTATCTATCTTTTTACATTCTTTTATTTTCACTAAGTGGTCTGCTGGAATATAAAAATCCACGAGGTAAGTTTTCTTGTTCATTTACATGAGGTTAGGCCTTCTGGCTAGGATTGGATGACCCGTTATATCTGAAAAACTCAATGAATTTAATGGGTCACATTTTCTTGAAAGGATTCTAGTTTTTATGGTCAAATTTTAATCCCTGGCATAATTCCTAGTGGAACACCCTTCCCATCCAGTCATGCCTAGACTTATACTCCTTTTATACCAGTTTTCTTTATTCGCTTATTAAGTTATTAACCATTTCATCTGTTTCCACATAATTTAAACGTTTTATTCTGTTGCGTATTATCAATTTATGTATTGATATAATTTGTTCTTACTGTATTTTGTGCTGCTATTAAAAGAAGATCAAATTCACTCTTGAGGTTTCCTTTTCTTAGCCATGTTTAGGTCTTCTCCAGTGAAATCTCCATAGATTGTCGATAGAAGTTTAGATACAATGTTTTTTTTCTTCTTATTTTTGTTTTCTTGATTTTGTAGTTTTATTGTTTTTCTTTATGTTCACATGGCTATGGGGAAACAGTAAGGTAGACTAGGCTCTTTAAGTTTGGAATAGAAGCCGGTTTTGGAGAAGGAAAATTCTGAATTTAAACCTGTTAAACTCTACTTCAAAGTTGACTTTGTGTCTCAAAAAAAAGCGTTCAAGGTTTAATGATTACCATTGTTGAAAATGGACACGGTGACCTGAGTTCAAATCCTGGATGAAGCTGTTTGCATTTCCCATAGCGCAAATACTTTTGGGAAATGTATCAATCCAACTCTTCTCTCTCCAGCTATGGATAAATAGTAGAGCAGACTGAGTTCTTTAACCGTGGTTTGGCAGCCATTTTAGGAGAAGAAAAACTCTGAATTCAAACCTCTTGAACTCCACTTAAAAATAGACCTTATGTCACATCCTGCCCGTGCAGAGTAGTTGGTACATATATATATATATATATATATATATATATATATATATATATATATATAGTAAATCATATGTTCCTCTTGTTCCCTTGTGGCATCTTTTCTGTTCTTCTGGAAATAATCCATAGCTTTCAAGCAAGTAATATATTTCTTCTCTTATCCGTCCAGTTAGGATTTTCTACATCACAGGAAAACGTTATTAGTCAATAGTTATTGGTGATGATATCTCTTTCGGAATCTTTCTGGATGAGGGTAGTTTTTACTTCATCATCCATTCGGGTATTATTATTGTTGTACTTTTTAAGATATTGAATTCTTTTGAAAATAATTACAAGTAAAATAACCCTATCGTAAAGGATAGTTTTAAAAAAGTGTATATTTTTATATATGGGGACTCGACTAATTTCCATACTGAAAAAAGTGTTAATTTTTGTGCTAAAAATAGGCTTGAGAAGCTGTAATTTTTAACAATTTGTTCATCGGCGTATCCACGCTGGTTTTTCAATTTCGAGATATTTTGCTGACGACAATATTTAACTAGTCGCAAAACATTTGAAGGATCAAAACCCAAAATAGTTATAGAAATCTTTTTCTTATAAAAATATTAAGAATACAATTTCTTAGAAAATTAGATTCGTAGATAAATCATCAACTTTTAAAACTAATTTCAAGTCTACTTAAGTAAGCTAAGATATAAGTATTTCTTCGGTAAGTGTGGATTTGTCTATGCTTACTCAACTAACAATGAGTATGGAATTGTCAATACGTACTCAAGAAACAATAAGTAATGAATTATTACTAACTCAAATATCTTTCGATTTATTTCTTCTGAATGAAAATCTACATTCTTTTCTTTCAAGAATGCATTTTATTTCAATTCGTTTAAATTGTCTTAAATTAAACGAAAGTTTATATACATCCCCGTTGATGTGTGATAGCAGCAGTTCACATCTTTTACGTTCAATGCATGAATACATTTCTTCCTCTGCATCATGGCATTCCACAAAAAAGATTTTTTACCCACACTATTACAGCTATACTTCATTGCACGAATCTTAACTCTATCTACAAAAAAGATCTCCGCTCTGACCAATTTTATCTCTGCTTAGTAGAAAAGATTTAGTACTTTTGTTTATCAGCAAACATTTCACTTAATATAAAGAAATAAGATTTTAAAATTTTTGAATGGGATTTATGAAATATATATACATATATAACTAAGGTAAGTGGGTCGTCTTTTGTGGTCGGTCCCACTCTCTAAAGGACATATACAACACATATAATTGGTCGGTACATCTTTCAAACTAACCAATCACTGGCTTCCAAGATGTTGGTGCCAGATTTTAAAAACAGGTCGAACACTCTTTTTACAACCATGCTCAGTACTGCGCCTACGTTAGAATTGTCTCTGCTAAAATTCCAGCAATGACTCGGAGCCGTATGAAATGCACTAAAGTTTAGTATTCACGACATAGGTCCTTGTGTCGTATTCATTCATTATCTCCTTTATCCGCTACAAATGAGATCGTACATAAAATGTTGGGAGATTCAGATTTGAAAGGAAGTATTAAACCTAATGACTTGTTGTCACTGTCTTTGTTAAGACAGATAAAGGTTGCTGCTCAACAAGGGTAGCAGCAAAAGCTGAAAAGCTTGCTATTCACGCGTATTATTCAAATGTATCAAACCTTTTGGTCACACCTCGTATGAATTATACTTTTAATTAATTTTATGTGCAGATAGAAAGTGAATTCATAAATAAAAGTGTGTGTGACAAAGTGCTGATGGGTATGTGCGTGTTTGAATGATATATTTATATATATATATACAAGTGTAAATTTCCTGGTGTTTGAAAGTAACTAATTTTTAATGACTTTTTACTGGCAAAATAAGCCTTCAACGCGTGCCAAGCCCAAGTCTTCGATTTGCTCAGAGAAATGTAAATAGCATATTTAGAATTACCAGACAAGAGTAAAAATAGAAGCTGGTGTGTGTGTGTGTGTGTGTGTGTGTGAGAGAGAGAGAGAGAGAGAAAGAAAGAGATAATGCTTTTACGTAAATATTTTAAGGATACACGAGTACATATATATATATATATATATATATATATATATATATATATATATATATATATTTCTTTTTTGAAGATACATTCTATTAAAAAAAACAGACAGCTTCTTTTTCAGGCGAACGAGATGTCACAACAGTAGTTGTAGATATTTTAAAAATTGCCCCAAGTCTTTGTTAGTGTTGTCCGTGCACGGATACTTTCGACCGTCTTTTGTCATTGTCTTGTTTATTTGTTTGTTTGGGTTTTATGGCATATCAACCCTTGTAGGTTATTTAATGCCAAATCTATTTTTATACCAATAGTCAGTTCGATTTCAAACAATTCAGTTTAGCATAAGTACATAGTTTAATTGTAAAAAATATTTCTATTTCAAGCTATTCGGTTTAATCAAACCGTTCTAATTCTAAACAACTTAGTTTATTAAGTATAGTTTTTGCTTTCACTCAGTTAAATGTCAAAACAGTTCTATTTCAAACAATTCAGTTAAACGTAAGTACACTTTCAATGTCAAAAAAGTTTTATTTCAAACAATTCATTTCAGCATAAGTACACATTTTAGTTCTATTTGACCCATAGATATGACCCTATCAGGTGATACCACTCCGAGCCAGAGTGGACCTGGGAGTGATGGAAATGAAGGGGTACTCCGCATTTCCCAAAGCTCCAACAATACTGGAACCTCACCATTAGATTGTTTAGTGTCATATGCAGGACATTCGTTGGTGGTGGGGGTCTTACCCCTCTGCAGAGATGCGGTCGGTGTATTCTACAGCCCCAGCCGACTGGGCATTTTTATCATTGTCGAGAACGCAGATACTTCCGAGGGTTGGATTTATTTTGTGACCAACAGATTTTGAAGAGGGTGTGTTCATCATGTACTGATGGCATTAGTCCACAGCAACGTATGCGTTCTGATGGCATATTTATTTTCATGTTCTCTCCTCTCTATTGCTGGAGATTAGAGACAGTGCGAGAAAGTCTTTATGCCATAACGGTTATCGTCATAAGAAATGTTAACGTCAAAAAGGTAACAAGCATAGGAGAAGGAAACCTCTAAAGTTAAACACGCTTGACATCGTTTAAAAACTGACCTTGTGTTAAATTCTTCTCGTGGTCGAGGGACTGAATTAAAACAGATTTGGGTTTCAGACATGGTGGGAAATTTAGTGAGCTAGAATAGCAGTCCATTTTGAGATTGATTTTCTCTCGGTGCCTCATATTTCTGACCTTGTGCCAAACTAAGCAAAGTTTAGTATATGACAACGGCACATGTATGAAATTAGTAAATCTTTAAAATGATTTGTTAGTACTCTTTGGATGGGATCCAGTTATTTCTCGTTAAATTGGCTTCAGCAACCCCCCCCCAAAAAAAAACCACCTGTTAAAGTTTGCGTATAAAACTTGCAAGATATTGTAAGTAATAATGTGATTAACTGTTTTACAAGTTATTCTCTAAAGAAATGATAATACACAGGAGAATAGCAAGTGTAGGCAATGTGATCATAACGATGAAACAGTTCATTACATAAGTGAATGCATCAAACGAGCAAAAGAGGAATACAAGAACAGGCATAACTGAGTGGGGAAAAGTGATCGGCTGGGAATTGTACAAGAAACTGAAATTTCACCAACTGACAAATGATATATTGATACAAACGGATCACCTAATCCAAGCTAGTTTTGATTAAGAAAACAACTTGTTATCAAGTATATTTTGCCGTGCTAGTAAATCACATATTGAAAGGGAAGAAAGGCAAAAGAAAAAAAAAGAAGATTGGACGAATACCTGGACCATGCTAGAGAGCTGAAAAAGTGAAGATGACAGAGACACCAATCTTAGTTGGAGCAATTGGAATAGTCCTCAAGGACCTAGAAAAAGAGGCTTGATCAACTGGAGATTAGAGAAAGAATCGAAACAGTTCCAACCACAGCACTGTTGAAATCGGCTAGGATATTTAGAAGAGTCCCAGAGACGTGAGGAGACTTGATGTCACTCAAACTCCAGTGGAAATCAATCAGTATTGGTTCGAAATGTCGTAAGGAGTAATATAATAATAAATAAATATAGCAACGAAAAGATAAAATATGGAACATGAAAGTGACGGTGATACCAATTGTAGTTGGTGCACTCGGGACAGTCTTCCAAAGGTCTGGAAAAGAGAGTTGGGGAGCTGGCGATCATAGGAAAAATCGAGACCTTCAAGACCACAGCACTTTTAAGATCAGCTAGAATACTTAGAAGAGTTCTGGAGATCTGAGGAAACTTGCTGTCACTCAAACTCCATTGAGAAATAATATTAATGATAACCTGGAAACCTGAGGAGACTTTCTGTCATACTCCAGTAAAAAAAATGGTACAAAAAATCTTGCTGACAGCGATGACAATCATTATCATCATGTCATGTCGTGTCGCGTGTACGGATTTCCCTGACTCACCCTCCGCATTCGTCTCTATCGTCCATCATATTCAGCAGGTCTCCCAGACTATATCCTGTGTCCGTTCAGAGCTGTTGTAGATAGGTTCTAGCTGGACGTGTAACACTTGCTCGTCTGTGTGAAGGGGTCCTTCGGAGAATATCACCTATGCGCTCGCCTTTACTTCTCAAGCAGAGTCCAGAGTGTTTTGTTCGTCTGATTTGAATGGTTTTAGAGATGGGAAATAGATGACCGCACAGCTGGTGTTTTGTGGGATGTTGCTTCCAGAATTTGCTCAATATAGCTCGTAGCTTTCTTGTACAGTTGCCGTCAGGCATTTATTCCATAATAATAATATTAATGATAATTTCAAATCGTATTTTCTTTCCTTTTTAAAAAAATATCTGAGCGAATTTTGATAAAAAGTAACTGAAAGTTACTTTTTATCAAAAAGATATGTTTTTATTATCGAAAATTTGGGGTGTTTTGCATTTCGGATAAGAACTCAGGTCGATAGGGATTTACTCTTCTCTTTTGACGCTTGAGCCATGACTGAGCATGTCTGATGTATTGGCTAGAAATTTGCAAGCACACTTCAGCTGCGATCGCTTACATGGAAAACAGATAATGCTCATGACAAAAGCAACCCTTTGATTTTTAAAGAACAAAGACATTACAGCCTGTCAAATGTGACATTTTCTTTTATCTTCCTTTTCAATGCGTTTTTGCCTTTGAACTGGCAACGACTACAGCTGAATTACTTGAAACTTTGTTTCTTTTCGAATTTGAATCAACTTATTTATTTTGGTAAGTTTTTATTAAAATTTTAAGACGACTTTTTTTAAAGACTGTCTTTAGTGCGTTTCACATATGAATTAATTATTGGCTATTTTTTCTCTCCCTTTTAGTTAATTTTCATGCTTTTAGATATACTTTAATTTTCATTGACAGTTTGGTATCAACTGACATCATACTGAATGAGTTATGGCTAAAGGCTGTAGCCTGGGATCAGGGAAGTAAACCCCGACTGAAAACCTTTCAAAAATGGAACTGAACCAAAAGAAAAAGCAATGCTAAAAAGAAGGGGCAGGGTGAATGCCAAACCAAATTAGGAACATTAGAATGGGAAATATTGCCAATCTTGGAGGAGTACTCCGAAATTAATGCTTCCTATTTATTTTCCTGAAAGCTACAACTTATCCTGGGAGCATGATAAAAGCTACATAGATATATGTTTCAATTAAAAGCGGTATTTCTTTTCATCGCGTGAACCTCAGCATTGACTAATCTCATGCAACGTTCGTAAATGAGTAGTTCCAACGGTAACGCCTTCTATTTAATTATGTTGTATCCACAGTGTCAGAGACGTTTCGACCAATTTTCTTTCCTACATCAAATCCAGACACTTATTTTTTATTTAAAAAAATTTTTTTTGCAAACGGTATACCAGATTGAACCAGTGAACGTATTTCATAAAAAAAGTAACGAATGTCAAATCAAATTAAAATATTTAGTATTGGGAATTTTGCGAATATTTGGACTCAGAACATTGCTCCGAAAGTAATACTTCCAATATATTTCTATGGAAACTAAAACATATAACGGGGGCATCATAACACACTTGGAATGGGAAACATTTAAACTACAAAACATTGTTTTTCTACGTCATAATCAAGTTGTAACGACAGCATGGATTCCTTTGACCCTTTCTCGTCATCCGTCCTTATCGGTCATCGCTCTTGTTAAATCCTCCAGACGGCATTACAGAGCGAATGAATGTAAATTTCTGCTGGTCATCTAACACTGGTGTGTCCATGTGTAGGGGTCCATAGGAAAACGTTACTTATGATTTCGTCCTTACTTTTCTACCAATGTCCAGTATGACTTGCTCATTTTTCTTTGATAGTTTGCGAGATGAAAAATAAACGGCCGTATAGCTGCTGTTTTGTAGAATACTGTTTCCAGGATTTGTTCAAAACATCATCGTTGTGTCGTTCCCCTCTAGCTCTTTCTCCAAGCATTCCATTAGAGTCAAAGTGGTGCAACCTCACAGTAGTACTTATACGGTTACAGCTTGAAAGAATTCACGTTTTCTTTTATCAGAAAGATCACACTTCCGTATGGTCGATAACCAGTCAATAACAGTCTATGCTTTACCGATGCATACATTGATATCGCTTTCAATAGAAGAGATATTTCTAACGAGAATCACCACCATTGACTATGTGACGTTAGTAAAAGGGTCGTTCGGAAAGTAACGCCTCCGATTATATAATGCGGATCCTAAGCATCAGAGGCGTTTCCTTTTATTTTCGACATTTTAAACGCTTTTCATTCCAGAAAAAGGCCTTGTCAAATCCAAGCATTCGACTTTTTTTCAGCAAACATTGTAGCGGATTGAATCAGCTTAGCATATTTTATAAATTAGTTATCCTAATCCTTACAATTGTTAAAGACAGGTTATAAAAGAAATTGTTAATCTTAAACAGAAGCCTTTTGACAATGGTCCAGGAGACCAGGTTTCAATCCCAATTCGAGCCATGCCAAAGATTTAAAAAATGCTACTTGGTGCTTCTCTTCGTAACACTCGGCATTATAAGGTACAGATTAAGGTTAAGTAGAGCAATCCAGGGAAAGGAGTAGCGCCCTTGCCTACACCTCGTTATAGTAGCTATTCAAAAGGAAGCCTTCGGGTCGTTCTCGACTAAGGTCGACCAAATTATATGCATAATTTTTTTGTTAATCCAAAGAGAGAAAATAGTAAATATTCTAAAAATATATAGGCCCACAAAGGGATTTATATCTTTTTAATTATTTAAAACGATACCGGCCAAAATCATTCAAGACTCTCTGATGACAGAAACACGTGTAAGAGCAAAATAAATAATTAAAAAAATGTAAATTTCCTTGTGGACCTCTGGTCAGCCAACACTGGTGTGTCCATGTGTAGGAGTCCATAAGAGAACGTCACTTCTGAGTTCGGTTTTACTTCTCCAGTAGTACCCAACGGGTTTTGCTCGTTTAACTTGGATGGTTTGGGAGATGGGGGGTTAGTGGCTGTAGATCTGTTGTTTTGTGGGGTACTGCTTCAAGGACATAGAGTTCTTGTGCAGTTCCCACCCAGCTTTTTCTCTAGGTTGGAACTACATAAGAATCTCTTTAGAAACCTTCCTGTTAGGGTCTGGGTAGTATAACTATACGGTAATACTGACACAGTCTCAGTTTGGAAGATATCGCGTTTTATTTGATTCGGAGGGATTTCATTTTTCTATGATCTACAGCCTGTAAATAGCAGTCTCCGACTTCTCTAAGCGTATGTTGACATAACTTTTAGTGGATGAGATATTATGGCCGAGGTATGTGAACTGATTTACTTATTTCAGAAGCTTGCCACTTCTTGTTTGAATCGCATTAACTGTTTTATCTGAATTTATGTAGACGCGAATGCCTTTCGCTACTTGCTCCAAGCTAAGCATTTAGGATTTTGCTTATGCTGGTGCATTTGAGAGAAGCGCTAGATCATCTCCGTACTCAGCATCTTTCATAGTTTCGGAGGGATATTGTCTTTTTGTCTTTTTTTATAGTGTGAAACTATTTTCTTTTATTAGATCTATTGAAGTTCGTACGTAATCTGTTTATAAGTAGATATAGTGTTTATGTTTCGCTTCGGGAGACTCCAGTGACGATGTTAAATATGTCGGTGTTTGAGCAAACCATTGTTTTCGTGTTTTCATAAAGCATCATTATAACGGAAACAGTCTTTTAGGGGAGACCGTATGCTTGTAGTATTTGCTCCATTTTTTCTCTGTGTATGGAATCAAATTATTTGGAGGAATCTACGAACAATACTACAGCCTTGAAATTTTTCCACCTATTACTTCGATGTTTGATATATAGTCAGAATCAGTGAAGTTACGGATCGATTTCTCTGATAGCTATTCTGATTTTTCCAAAGAACTTTTGATCGAATAGTAGGTTTTTCTATGATTTGAGGAGGGTTTACAAGCATATTCTTGAAATAGTCTTTGCACTTCTGACGTCTTTCCTCTGGGCTAACAACTTTTAATTCTGCTCTCAATGTGCTTTTTCTTCCGTTTACTTCATCTACTCTCTATGATGCTAATCGTAATTGTGTATCTTCGACCGAATTTTTGATTTTATTGATATGACCTTGAAGGAATTCTAGTTGTTCTTTTTGGTACGCTTTAGTCAGTTCTTTCTATATTTTCTTCAGTTTCTGCGTTTTGACGCCTGTTGGGTTACTTTTTTTCAAGTGAGAATGCTTTTTCATGTTATCTCGTTTTTTTCCTAACTACTATTGGCTCCCAGGAAACACCATATTTTTGTCTTGACTTAGTTGTTCTGCACTTGGATTTAGTTCTATTTTGTACATGTAGCGTAAAATTGCCCTAATTGCAATTTTTTACCCTTCATTATCAAAGGTATAAAATAAAGAATAAATAATTAATATTTATATGTTATATATGAAAATAAAGAATGAACAATTCAACAACGGAGGGACAATAATTAGTATTAAATTAATGATATAATATGACGGTAAAAATTGCTAAAATTCGAAAAATATTTTTGACTCAACCGAGTTGCTTGAAATATCCCAAAACACTTGATGTTTGGAAAACCAGTCACAGATGCTGGGACGAGCTGAAAAAACATCATTATAGCTCTAAGTATAATAGTTGATTCATTATACCACAAAACCATCAAGAAGTTTAACAAAACCCATTTCCAGCATCTTAGAATATCCAGAGAGAAGGCGAAAGCTTTATCAGTCATAGCAACTACTTCATTAACTAACTACTGCATGCAATGTCTGCAGATTTATTTGTAAATGTATGGCTGTCTTGAAATCTCACTAGAGAGACAAACATTAGAACTGACGAAGGCTGCTTGGTCCTCGTACGTATAAATCGAGGAGAGTGACCCTCACATATGTATATATATATATATATACTGCATGCAATGTCTGCAGATTTATTTGTAAATCTATGGCTGTCTTGAAATCTCACTAGAGAGACAAACATTAGAACTGACGAAAGCTGCTTGGTCCTCGTACGTATAAATCGAGGAGAGTGACCCTCACATATGTATATATATATATACTGCATGCAATGTCTGCAGATTTATTTGTAAATCTATGGCTGTCTTGAAATCTCACTAGAGAGACAAACATTAGAACTGACGAAGGCTGCTTGGTCCTCGTACGTATAAATCGAGGAGAGTGACCCTCGCATATGTATATATATATATACTGCATGCAATGTCTGCAGATTTATTTGTAAATCTATGGCTGTCTTGAAATCTCACTAGAGAGACAAACATTAGAACTGACGAAGGCTGCTTGGTCCTCGTACGTATAAATCGAGGAGAGTGACCCTCACATATGTATATATATATATACTGCATGCAATGTCTGCAGATTTATTTGTAAATCTATGGCTGTCTTGAAATCTCACTAGAGACAAACATTAGAACTGACGAAGGCTGCTTGGTCCTCGTACGTATAAATCGAGGAGAGTGACCCTCACATATGCTATATATATATATATATATATATATATGAGATCCTTCCTACCTTTGTATATATGTGGGTCGTTCAAAAAGTTATAAACTTCATTCAGAAAGAGCCGTAGCAGAACATTTTTGTTGTAGCAACACATTACCACTTCTTAAAAAACTAGAATAACAAATCCCGATTTCTTTCTTAATTTCCGTGCGAGTAAGACCAATACAAAGGTGAGAGGCATGCAATAAATCAAAATTCTAGGCTCGGCTTAGGACCTTTTGAGCGACCTTTCTATATATATATATATATATATATATATATATATATATGTATATATTAAAAGCATTATTTTGCTGTCAAGAAGAATGTATCATTCGCATCACACGAAACTTTCATTCACTGTATCTGATTTTATTTCTGGAGATTTTTTAAACATTCGTACATTAGGCTTTATACTTGGTCTCTTTCAGTTTGGGGGCAAAGAGTGCTTTTTTAGAAAAAAAAATTATTAGATTTACCAAACTGATTCTTGTCATATATATATATATATATATATAAGAGAGAGAGAGAGAGAGAGAGAGAGAGGGAGAGAGAGAGATTGTTTTGTGTGGTCTGCTATCACCACTTGCATTACAACTACCGAAATATATATCTTTTATGTGGCAATAAAAATGCCTGAAGTATCTCTGATCCAAAAGATTTGGTGAAATTCCACGACCTTTGCAACGAGTGGAACCAACAAAGAGCCTTCTCGCTGCTTTTATCTTTTGTCAGCAGTCAGCCTCTCACACACGTTGGTGACAAGTAATAATCTCTTTTATTGGACAATGTTGACTGCGCATTAAAAAAATAAACGACAAGATATTGAGCATTTCTAAATGACAGGAACATTCAATGCTGCTCCTTTGTTTAGGAATAATAACGTCATTCAAAGATTGAAAAAAAAATCAGTTAAAATCGCTGTGACAAAATACGATAGCATATGATAAAAATAATTACGATAGAAGTAAAGTTACTAAAAAAAATTGTGGAGAAAAATAATAGAGACCACTAAACATAGAATATCAGAAAGCTACAATTACTACTACTTCTGCTTAGTAGTCAAGAAAATATAGCTACTGTAAAATATTTCTACTTGGATTGTGTAGCCATGATGTAATGATGTCATTATTTACTAAGCTTTGTTTAATCTGGTAAACATGCCTAATGTTGTTGACAGTACTTACTATTGTCTAGTGGTCACCCATATTAGAACTGAACAAGTTTTCTTTATGTCTGTCTGTCTATATATATATATATATAGTCATCCACAGACAGATCTGTTTCGTTCTATCAGAACTCATCAGTGTGGGGTGTCCTCGTGGTGTAATGGTTAATGCGATTGACTGCGGAATCGTAGTACGCGAGTTTGTACTCCAGTCGCGCTATTACGTTCACTTTCGGGCAAATACCCTTGTGAAAGGTATCAACCCTCTTATCCTCCCAGCTATGGGTTAAATAGCACTACTACTGTTCTTCTAGGAGAATGGCTTTGGCATTAAATAACCTAAAAAGAGTTGATATGCCATTAAACAAAAGAAACCAAACCAAACCAATCATCAGTGTGGCTAGACAGTAGCTTCCCGTAGCTGGGATCGAAATCCTGGTTGACTCAAACGCCAAGCCAAAGTTTCTAACCATTCAGCCACGAGGAGCCATTTGCTGCGAAGTAAATTTTAAACGGTTATGAATCACAATTACCATTGTTTACATACATCTGTTCAACGGCTGCCGAGACCTCAATTCATATACGAAGAGGCTTGCAATGAGCGCTAATGGCAACACGATTACTTCTTCGCCAGAGAACTCAACCCTACGAGGGTAGGGGAGTATATATATTTATATATATATAAGAGGTTTATGGTTCTTACTAGCGCACTTGGTGAGTTAATTGAAGACCAAATGTTGCAGTATCGTTAAATAGTGCTCAATATAAATAGAGCATTTATATACGCGAACCACAACATATATACAAACATATTTACATTCAATAGCACACAAACTTAGGAACACATACGCACAAATAACCCCCACTTTTCTAACAAAAACTAACCATATTAATGTTTTCTTTTTAAAATCTTCACTCAGATGAATACAAAACCCAGGGTCACAGACATGTTATATATATATATATATATATATATATATATATATATATATATATATATATATATATATATATATACCAGGGAAATGGAAATGTATCCGGCAGTATGTAAATATAAAAATATGTAAAAAGCAAAAGGTATTCAGATGAATGATTTTGTTTATAGTTGAATTATTTGCCAACGTTAAACGTTTCGGATTTTATATCAAACGATTATCAGGGCAATGTTCCCATGTAATGTATCTTTTAAATAATATCCAATTTTAAAATGAAACGAAAAAAATCAACAAACTCTTAATATTTTCTTACCATTAGTTCCGTTTCGTTTCAAAACTCTGGCGTAATAAGTGTTTGAAATTTATTTTAAAGTGTAACGTTTTTGCTAAAACAAGGACATTTTCCCCCTTTTCCTGTTCTCTATTTCTTTCTTTTCTTTAATTTTTTTTCTTTATTATGTAGCAGTTTATGATCTAAGAAGAATTATGACGAAGTTATGGAAAAACATTTAAAGTATATATATATATATATATATATCACTTTTTGCAAATATACCCGCCCAAGCCGAATCCCTGCTATATAGCCTCGGTCAAGCAGCAAGTGGCATTAGCCTTAACAGGAACAAAGATTAAACAAGATGGAGCCATCTCCACATTAAATAGCAATCCTCTCAATTTAGTAGACCTGTTAACAAACATCGGCAGCAATATCTCATCTACTGAAAGCGATGTGAACATACGCTTTGGGAGGATGTTGACTACTATTGATAAGTTGTCAATCATATAGAAATTTGATCTTTCTGATAAAATAAAAAGGGATTTTCCCCCAGATTTGACCGTGTCAGTATTACTGCATGATTGTACCACCCGAACTCTCAAAAAAAAAAAAAAAACGGATGGAAAAAAGCTTAATGAGAATTACACAAGAATTCTGCATGCTGTTTTGAATAAATCTTGGAAGCAGCACTCCTCAAAACAGCAGCTGTACGGCCACTTGACTTCCATCTCACAAACCATCTAAATGAGATGAAGATGACATGATGGAGAAGACTCCTACTTATGGACATACCAATACTGGCCGACCTACAAAGATTTACCTAATCAGCTCTCTGTTGATACCGGGTACAGTCTAGAAGACATGCTAGGAATGATGATAGGGATGGATATATATATATATATATATATACACACACACACACACACACACACACACACACACACACACACACACACACACACACACACATATATATATATATAGTAATTTACAAAGATCTTTGCTTCGATATGGCACAAGGCCGAATGAATGGGGCACCCAATGAGACTCGTACTCACTCGTGTAGGTTTGCTAGTCTATCTTGCTAACCGTTACACCACCAGAGTATATATATATATAGAGAGAGAGAGAGAGAGAGAGCCAAGTGACTTTATACTATCAGCATAACTTGATTATATATATATATATATATATAGTCTAATAAAAGTGTAATAAAAATGATGAAAATATAGTTATGATTATAATCAAAGATTTATCAAGGAATTAAGTTTTGGCATTAAATAACCTATAAGTAGTTGATTATTTATTACACAAATAAAGGAAACAAATGACTAAAATTTCAGCATTTGATAAAGAATAAGGTGTTGATATACAGTTAAACAAAAAATCGAAACAAAAACAGCCTAGTCGGCCGAGGTGGTAGAATACACCGATTGCATCTTTTCAGATGGGTAAGACGTCCCCAACGATTGTTCTAGATATGACATTAAACAATTTGATGGCGAGATTTGGGAAACGTGGAGCACTCCTTCATTGCCATTGCTCCCATGTCCACTCTGACCCAAAGTGGTAGCACATGATAGGGTCCTATCTATAGGTCACATAGAAATGTTTGACCTTTTAAAATGTGTGAAAACAAAGGAGTTACGCGAAATAGAACTGTTAAAAATAGAAGATTTGACTTATTAAACTGTATATAAACAAATGACTGACGTTAGATTGAATTGTTCGAGATATATCGCAATACTTGGAACCATTTAACTGTGTACAAACGGATGAATGATATTAAACAGAATTATTAGTATTAAATAGCAATACTTCAAACATTTTAACTGTGCAAATGAATTGTTATCCACAAAATGTTTACTAATCATATATATTTAATATATATGGATAAATAGGATTTGGCATTAAATAAGCTATAATGATTGATATGCCATAAAACTCGACAAAACCATATCAAAAGGAGTTTGCATACCGTAAAATGAATAAATAATACAAAACAAAAAAGTCAAATATCGGCATTAAATAACCCATTAGTAGTTGATAGACCGTTAAACAAATAAAGCAAACCCAAGCAAAATAGATTAAGTCTCATTATATATATATATATATATATATATATATATATATATATATATATATATATGTGTGTTAGAACCTACAAGCGACATTAATATTTGTCGACTTTACCAAGGCTTTCGACTCCATTCACAGAGGAAAGATGGAACAAATCCTACTAGCGTACGGCATACCTAAAGAAACCGTAGCGGCAATAACGATTCTCTATAGAAACACTAAAGTAAAAGTACGATCACCGGATGGAGACACAGAATACTTTGACATTGTAGCAGGAGTACTACAAGGGGACACGCTGGCCCCGTACCTCTTTATCATTTGTCTAGACTACGTACTTAGAACATCGATTGACAAAATCAAAGAGAATGGCTTCGAACTGACGAAGAAAAGAAGCAGAAGATACCCCGCAACAACAATTACCGATGCCGACTACGCCGATGACATAGCGATACTGGCAAATACACCTGACCAAGCCGAAACACTTCTGCATAGTTTGGAACGAGCAGCAGCAAGCATAGGCCTCTATGTTAATGCACACAAAACAGAATATATGTGCTATAACCAAACGGGGGACATCTCCACTCAAGAAGGAACCCCACTTAAACTAGTAGACAAATTCACGTACCTAGGAAGCAGCGTCGAATCAACCGAAAAGGACATCGAAACGAGGTTAACGAAAACATGGACAGCTATCAATAGGCTATCGATTATATGGAAATCAGACCTAACCGATAAAATGAAACGCAGTTTCTTCCAGGCAGCGGTCACATCGATACTGCTATATGGATGTACTACATGGATGCTAACAAAACGACTGGAGAAGAAGCTAGATGGCAATTACACAAGAATGCTGCGTGCAATCCTGAACAAGTCCTGGCAGCAACACCCCACAAGACACCAACTGTACGGCCACCTACCCCCTATCACGAAAACTATCCAAGTTAGACGAACCAGACATGCAGGACACTGCTGGAGAAGCAGAGATGAACTCATAAGAGATGTACTCTTATGGATCCCCACACATGGCCGCGCAAAAGCAGGACGACCAGCTCGAACGTACATTCAGCAGCTATGTGAGGATACAGGATGTTGTCCTGAAGACCTACCTAGGGCGATGAACGATAGGGAGGAGTGGCGAGAGAGGGTCAGGGATATCCGTGCTACCAGCGCGATATGATGATGATGATGATGAAGGAGGATATCCAAGTCTCATTATTTTTTACCAGAAGAGCCACGCCAATCACACACCTTTAAGTCGTAATAAAGAAAACATTTAGCATTTTATACAGTTATAATATTCTTGGAAATACGTTGAACATAAAAGCTAATACTGAGCAAAATATGAGTAATTGTGTTGCCTATTGACCTTTGATAGACTCATAAATTCGGGATTTCTAAAACCTGATATTCCAGCGGTGTCAATAAGTGGACAGCTCACGTGGGTTGACTACCAGAAGCAGATTACATAGGTTGACACTGGAACGCTTAGGTATTACGAAATTATATATACACAGGTACCCAATGTCAGTCGGTCAATCAGTCAGTCAGTCGGTCGGCCAGTCAAGAGGCTCGGAGAGCGGCCAGCGAGCACCCGGGGAGGGGGCAGGCGGCTCTAGCGGATCTCGGTTGAGAACCTCTCGTCAAAGAAGCAAAGAAATAAGGCCCTGAATATGGAATCATAATATAGCAGTCCTCCTCCAGTCTGTGTCTGCGTCATTCGTCTGTCACTGTCTTACAGCCAATTTCGACCCTTTCGAGAAATAAAGATGAGAGACATATTTTTGTCAAGAAAGTGTCATGCTTCTTTATTCCTTTTTGATCATGAGACAATTGAATGGAACAGGAAGCGTATAGATAGAAACTCGGTGAACATATTAAACCGGAAATGTTCTAAAAAGAAAGCACAAGGAGCGTTTCATTCTTTCTTTGCGAAAAATAACGGTTGGTTGGGTTTGAAGGCATATCAACCCTTGTATGTTATTTCAAGCCAAATCCTGTTTATACACTCGCACACGTGATTTGTAGAAGAATAGTTTGTCGGTAACACTTTAAACAAGCCAGAGGTCGTTTGTGTGCATACAGTGAAATGTTTTCAAGTATTGCAATTTAACACTTCAATTTGACATCAGTCATTTGCACACAGTTAAATGGTTAAACTGTTCTATATGACCCTAATAGGTACCCACTCAGGGCCAGAGTGGACAGAGGAATAATGGTAATGAAAAGATACTCAATGTTCCCTAAAGCTCTAGAACTGAAACCTAACCATCAAATGGTTTAGTGTTATATCCAGGACACTCGCTGAGAGGGGGTCGGCCTTATCTCTCTGCAAAGGTACTCTCCGTTTATTCTACAGCCCAAGCCGAATGGGCAGGAAAATGAGTGTGTTAAATATTTTCTTGATTTATTAAGACGAGCTGCCTTTTTTGATATATTGCGGGTTATTGGGATCCAAATTAAGCATTTTGTGGTTGAGTTGAGAAAATGCTGGAATAAATGCTGAGATCAAAGCTTAATTCTCAGTTAAGAGAATAATGTATTTAGTACAATGCAGTAGATAATTATAATCCAGGTATATATATATATATATATATATATATATATATATATAAAGACAAAAAGAAAAAAAATCACTTTTTTGGTATCATTATAAATATATTTCAGGCTCATATAAGTCCCAATAAAAAACATCTTCAGAGGAGATATTCCAAATAGGAAGCAACATGAAATCATTTAATTAACATTTTGAATATCTTACCTAAAAATCGTTTTTATAGGAATTTGTAGGTTGAACCTATAAAAAACTTATATGAGCCTGAAGTAAATTTATAGTGATACCAAGAAAATGAATTTTTTTCCTTGGTGTCTTTGCATAAAACATTTTTTAGCTCTACACGTTGAGTGTTGATGTATCATTAATACTAAATTAATTATATATCAATAGCCGTTAGTATTGAGCACTCATAGTGGATGCTCCTACCCTTTGGATTTCTTCCTTGGACCATATAAGAATCTATATATATATATAAAATTAACATAAATCGCGAGTCGAAAATCTTCTACTAAAGTTTCACCTTATCGGATCATCAAGAAGCCTAATTTCGACTAATTCTAAAGGAGAAATCGCCGTCTTATATTCACCAAAAAATTGGCTCCACTTGTGTTGAGCACTTTTGTAATTGTAGCATTGCAGGATTCGCGGAAGTTTTTTAGTTTTCTTTTGACCACTGACTGCGTATCCCTTGATTTTTTTCAAGGGGTCTGACGAGGTTGGCCTTTTCTTTCTTTTTGACCTAAAACTTTTTTCTTTTTCCTCCGGGCGGTGATTCGAGATACTTTTATTTCTTGTTCCTGGCGGTTTTTTTTTTGGTTTTTTTCTGGTACTATGAATGCTGGTAGATATTAGATTAGTAAATATATATATATATATATATATACATATATATATATATATATATATATATATATATATATATATATATACGGTGCAAACACCTTAAATTATCCAACCCATTCATTTGATTCTCAATTGAAGATTATTTTAAAGAAGTTTGCCACCAGTAAGAACAAAAATGCAATTTATTAACTGGATTACATACAGTATAAAATGCATAGGAAATTCATTACTTATATATCGTACTTGTGTGTCATACTTCCAGTTGTAAGTAATATATAAAAATGAATGTGTGTGCGAGTATGTGTGTATGAGAGAAAAAGAGACAGAGAGAATGGATCGAAAGAGTAAGTAAAAACAAACCACTTCACGATATGACGTAGGGATACTTTTATTTCATGGGTCTACATCAATCAACAAATATATTTGTACCTATCGTTCAAGTGCGTCACGCGGCGATTTATGTCAAAAAACTAAAAAACCAAAACCAAAACAATGATAATTTTACTCTTTTCATTTCTGTTGACAATTTAAACGGTTTCTTTCTTTATCGTCTCTTCTCAGATGTCATCATCTCTTTTTCTCTACTCTTTTCATCCCACCCCTCATTTTCTTTTTCGACTTCTTCGCTGCCTTCTTACACCTTTTCGACTTTCTCCTCCCACCTTCTTTTTCTCCAATCCAGCATATTTAAAATCCCTTGTTTTTCTCTCTTAGATTTAGTTCAATTGTTTAGTTAAAATAGTCATCCCTCCCAAACATTTTCTCGTTTCTATCCCTCAATTTCTCCTCTTCCTACATATCTTCTTGTTTTATTACCCTGCATTTTTAGACCCCTCCTCTCTTTCTCTCTCTTTCTTTGAACCCTTAAAAGTTGTTGGAGCGTTCAGTAAAAGATAGAAAAAAAAACAAAAAAAACGAGCAATAAAAACAGCCATTCCTACCAACACTTTCTCTTTTGCAGCCCTTCCTTATTTCCTTCCTACCACTTTTTCTCTACCCTGGCATGTCTTTAGCATCTCTCTCTCTCACTCACTCTCTCTCTCTCTCCTGCTGCATCCTTAGACTTTGTTTAAACACTTTAAGCACAAAGTTTCAGAAAACCAACTCTCTGTCTGTCTGTCTCTTATATATATATATATATATATATATATATATATATATAATGACTGAAGCTATGTCATACAAGAACAATTGATAGGTAGGTAACTCAGCGTATTAATATATTGATGATGATAAAAAAAGCAAGTGTTCGTCACCGATATCTAATATCAATTGAAATAGATATTTCGATTTCCAAACATAGTTTATTTTTAAGTCTTATTTGTATATTACCAAGAAAGATGGCGATATTCTTTGCAGATATTCGTTTGGAAGTCGCTTACATAAGTCCTCAACTTCAGTCTTCGAAATCTGCTAACATAGAGATCATTGGTTATGTTAACGTCAATTATAGACAAAAACAGTCGGCTTATTCTATAGGTCCGGTTGTTTTTGCCTTTTTTTTTTTTTGCTTACCCGTGGGCCAGGATGTATGTTGCCAAAATACCGGAGTTGTAGAAATGATTCAGCTTAGTGTGGGATTCAAAGGCTAAGGTTTTTTTTCTCTTTCTCTCTCTCTCTCTCTCTCTCTCTCTCTCTCTCTATATATATATATATATATATATATATATATATATATATATATATATATATATATTCTCTTTACTTTGCTTAAATAGTTCTCGCAAACTTTACGGGAAATGAGCTGGTCCATCGTCCAATTTGACATTGAAAACCTGGCCTTTTTGGTGATTTAACCAACGACCTCTGATGCTGCAGGTGCATTCGATTCAATACTGAGTCGCCCGCGGAATCAGAAACTGAATTATTATTGATATATTTATTTACTATCTTCCAATAGATTTGTACATGGACTGTTCCTTACAAAGATTTAAAGAAAAGTTCTATTTAATAATACGATATATAGATACACTATCCATCAAATAGCTGGTGTACTCTACGCAGCGTAGATATAAAGACTTGCATTGCAGTTGTTTATTTCAGTTTTTGCTGTTAAAATTATACACTTAAGTCACAAGAAGTTTTTTCAATCCTCAGACAAATCCACCCCCGCCAAAAAAAAAAAAAAAAAAGAAACAAACAAAACAAAGTTCACCAGTTATATTTTTTACGATCTTATGAAATTATTTTGTGAAAGTTTCGATTTTTTAAGGAGGATTTCTTACCAAAGATTTATCGATTTAAACTTTTGATTTTTTATCCAAATAGTTAAATTCTTATAAACCAATGCAACTATTTCATTATTTTTTATATTTAGTTTGAAGAACTACCAATAAATCTAATTAATAATGTTTAAGTGTGAATTTCCTATTCTATTCCTTACATGTTTTTCTCACCAGTTTTAATTAGTGATAGTCTGCTTTGGAAGAGTCTACTTATAGAAAAGTCGAGGTTAACGGGGAAGCCCTTCCTTCGAGAGGTTTTAATAGCACTTTCTCAACATTACAGTACGTCTATTGAACTTATATGTTCGTTAAGAGAGTTTATAGAAATAAACGAAGTCTAAAATTGTAAATTTTACACGTTTGCCGTTTGTGTGAAAGCTCTCATCTTTTCTGTGTTGTCTCATGAATAAGAATATTCGGTTGATCAATAGTTTTTTGGTTTCCAACCTAAATCTCTATTTGCCTTTCATTTCCGATTCATTAAAGGCGAATAAATGTTATCACGATTCTAACTGCGATAGAATAATCAAGACCCGTGTATTATTTTATAGGAAACCAGACAGCCAGTGAACCTGATGCGTTTCCATTTTAACAGAGGACTATAATAATACTGATGCTTCTGTTTAAAGAGGAGTGAAAGATTCTAATCAACTTGTATTTATCGAGAAATTGGATGATCAAAAATGAAATTCATCGTAAACGAAAACCCGACAAAATAATAATTTCGTTGCAAATTGGACTGGAAACTGTTTTATTCTTTTAGAGCGGTTTAGATTATATAGTATACAATATTCGTAAATAAAGAGTGCTAAATATCGATGATAGTGTCTACATTATACAAACTTAGATCGACGTACGCTCTGAGTCAACGGCGGTTGGTGCTTGCCAGTTTCTAGTTTGTGGTCTGATGATTACACAAGCGTGAAACTGATAGTCTACAAACGCCACTGACTCGGTGCCGACTAAAACATTATATATGAAGCTTGGTTTGGTTAAGTTTTATGGTATATAAACCATTGTTGGTTATTTAGTACTAAATCCTGTTTTTACATATAAATTAAATATATTTGTAAACAAATTTTGTTGATACTCATAGTCAAATGATCAAACAGTTCTATTTCTCACAATTCATCTTAGCATAAGTCAGCAAAGATAAATGGTTCCAAGTATTGCTTTGTATCACTGACAATCTAATCAAACGCCAGTCATTTCTTTATACACTGTTAAATGTTCAAAAAGTTCTATTTCTGACAATTCAATTTAGTATAAGTCATTTTTTGCTCTCAGCTTAAATGATTTAGCATAAGTTTTTTTTTTCAATTTCTAAATGTGGAACAATTCTATTTGACCTATAGATAAGACCCTGTCAGGTACTACCACTCCGGGTCAGAGTGGACCTGGGAGCAACGGCAACGATGAGGTACTTCGCATTCCCCGAAACTCCAGCATAACTAAAACCTCACCATCAGATTGTTTAGTGTCATATCGAAGACACTCGTTGTGCGTGGGGGTGGGGTCTTACTCTTTTGCAGAGATGCAGTTGGTGTATTCTACAACCCCAACCGACTGAGCTATTATAAAGTTTAAAATGAAATCCGACGAAAGGAAAAAAAAAAAGACAATTAATAAAATCTGATAAGATTCTGGAAATTTAAAGAAAATAACAAGTGGATATTGTAGACACCTAAAAAATAAGCACAAATTTATGTGTGTAGGGTATACAGTCAGAATCAAATTCACTTCAATGATTATAGTTTATACTGTAGATGTATTAACTTTTATATTTGTCTCTCTTTTCGCTTTCTTTTAGATTCCTCTGCTATCAGCCGGAACGGCAAAATCCATAACACGAAAAATTCCTTTTTTCTTCTTAATTATTACTAGTTCTCGTCCTCTGGCCAGGATTAGGTGATCCGTTTTTACTTGAAAATCTCAGAGAATTTTATATCTTTCATTCTCAAGAACGGACTCTCGTATGTGCACAAAACATATGGTAGTATGGTCAATTTTTATAATTATCATTTTACGCTTTTGAGAATTTTTCACATCAGCTTCTGCTGGTTTTTCACTGGAATCTGAATGAAAGCAAGGCTCCTAAAGTCTCCAGGATTTTTCTCAGTATTCTAGCCGATCCCAACAATGCTATAGTTTGTATGGTCTCCACTCGTTTTTATTTCCAAGTCTTCCAGTCCTTGTACCAATCATTTTGTGACTGTATCGAGCACACAAATCACCGTCACTTTCAGGTTCTATACTTTTTTTTAGTTCTCTTTAGTCCTTGACGAGTCGGGTTAAAATTTTGGATGAGCCTATGAGTCTTTTACTTGGCGTTATTTACTTGAAAAGGGCGTATAATTTCCTCCTCAATGTCCTTCTGCTAATGGGAAAATAGCAGGGTAGACGGAGCTCTTTTGTAAGGGAAACCAGTCTATGAGAAGGAAAACCTAAAATTCAGAACCTGAGAAATGTTGTTTGAAGAGTCTCTCGCACACCGTTCTTCTGTTATCAGCTCATCAAAAAAAAAAAAAAAAAAAGAAAAAAGTGTAGCTGTTTCTTCAAAAACCTTCACCAATATAAAGTTATTGCCTGAGCAATCGGGCTCAAAGTTTATATCTTTAACTCAATTGGGCCTTCGTACGTCGTGTTCAATGGGATGAACCATTTATTATTAGAGGTTGGTGCTAGCAAAGATATTTAGTCGAGTCCCCATTTACCAAGGTCCAATGTTAGCAATAGTATATCCAGTGGTATACTAATAATAATTAGACGGAAAGAAAGGTGCGACACGCTCATTTACACACATAGACACATTTAATACATGTATAATGAACATTGAAGAAGTACTACAAGGAGACATAAACGTGTCCCAACAGATAAAATATGCACATATTGTTCTATGAACAAGCTGTATATGAAAGAGGTACTAAAACAGTAAAAAATTCTATTAGTTTTCTTTTGTTGTCGAAGCTATATTAGCCTTACATTTCATTAACAAGAAAACAAAGTCTGTTCGATGAACAGAGATGAAAGAACAGAGACGAGAAAACCACGTCTTAACCATATGAAGAACGGGGAAAGGAAGAGACCGGTTGGAATGACGGTATTGACACGTGACCATGAGATGCTAAAAAACGCCCCCAAATTCAAAGGAAGACAATTATTTATTGTCTTCCCACAACAAATATAACACTTAAACAGCAAAGTACCAAACATTTCCAAACGTCTACAAAATTATTTTTTTAAAGAAAATATTTGAATTATGAATATCGATTTGTTTTGACAGTTCTGAAAGTAACATAAATATATTTAAAATTTTTTGGAGGGATTCCTCTTGGTGAGGTAGCTTATGGACTGGATTGTCATATCGTAGTATTATTTACTAATACATTAGCTCTTAAAAACATTGATATTACTACTAAGCATGAAGTGTTTACCGGTTAAAAATGATTGAGAACTTCAGTAATACATTAGCACTTAAAACACTTATATATCAACTAAGTATTAAGTATTTTCCTGTTTAAAATGATTGTGAGGATACATGTTTGTTATGTATACAATTAGAGAAGAAAGAGGATGATTTGAATGGTGAGATGGACATGTAACAACTAGGTCTCCAAGGAGGTGCCCCTGAATTCAGGGGAAGACAATTATTTATCGCCTCAATACATTTTTATAAATAATTTTGCGACGCCTTTTATTTTCGGTTTTTACTTCCTATTTTTTCAACGTACCTCGCGCAAGTTGTAAATCTATGTCAACGAGACGCATATAATCATTATGATAGTGTGCCAAATTCAATTTAATAGACACACATTTATTAATGCGATAATATCTCAATCCTTGGTTTTGCCTTGAATTGATTTGCGCTTTTTCAGCGTCTTTAAGTGCAAGATCGATTTTCTTCCCATTTCCCACAATTTCATGCCTCAAAACTTCGAAAGGGTTGGGCTGTATGTCAGAATTCTATATCCAGCCTTGACCTAGATACAAACATATCGAGACGAGTACTGAAGGGCCATATTGACATATGGTCAGAAGCCCACCAAAATGCTATTTGTGGATTTCGAGATTTGGAGCGATGCCATGAAACTCTGTCTTTAAAAATGGTTTTTATGTGTGGATAAGAATAGTATATGAAACATTTTAATAACACTTTTAGTATAGATAATTGGAAACTGTCTGTAGAAAAAAAAGAAGAAAAATAAGAGATAGGGCAGATGCACAAAAAGGGACAAAATACTTACATGTAACGGTATGCACCATCCGAAGCTTTATGTTCACGTGATCTACCTTCCTAGAAATGAAAAAGGAAGGTGGTGACTCCAATTTGAAACATCCTTTAAGACAGCCACAACAGGTGTTGGTACGTGCCTGAAAAATAAGAAAAAAAGTAACATTAAGATTATGATATTTCTGACTCAAAATAAACGCAAAATATACAGAACATTAAAGCCAATTAATCACGAAATCCAAAAGAAAATTCTAATATCAAAACATTATTGATGTGTAAACAAACAGGAACGAAGATATTAATTCTGACCAGTCACTGACTGACTGATGTAAGTAATATTTCAATAGGTCAAGGGTATTTTTTTTAGCCAAGAGATTTGGGGTATCACGTTCATTGTGCATTTATACTTACATTTTTTGTGCAATTGTTTGTTTGTTTGAGTTTTATGGCACATTAACCATTGTTGGTTATTTAATGCCAAATCCTTCTTTTTTTTACATATATATCAGATATATATTTAATATATATGTAAACACATTTTTAGATACACACAGGTAAATGATTAAACACTTATATTTCTCACAATTAAATTTAGCCCAAGTCATTTGTTTGCTTACGGTTTAAATGTCAAACAGTTCTATTTGACCAAATGATAGGGCCCTATCAAGTGTTACCACTCCGGGCCAGAGTGGACTTGGGAGCGGAGTACTCAGAATTTCCCAGAGCTCTAGCATTATTGGAGCCTCGTCACTAGATTGTTTAATGTCATATCCGGGACAATCGTTCGGGTTTCACCCCTCTGTAGAGATCAAGTCGATGTATTCTACAGCTCTGACGGATTGGACTGTTGTGCAATTGTTTCTTCAGATTTCTGCACACGGTTTTATCAAATTCGATCTATTTAATCCATAGATCGGACCCAAACAGGTACTACCACTCTGTGTCAGAATGGATGTGGGAGTAATACCCATAAATAGGTACTCCACATGACTTAGATTTTCAGAACTGGAACCTCATTAACAGAAGAAATAAAGCATCTTACCGGGACACCCATTGTATTAGGGAGTATGACCCTCTCTGCGAGAGATTAAGCCAGCATATTCTAAACCTAGCCGACAAGGACATTATTCTGACCAGAGTGGCTTTGCGAAGTCTCGAAGAAAGTCGAAAGGAAATGAAGAAATGACAACGTGTTCTCACCAGAAAAAGGAAAAACAAGTTAGACACGTGGTTACAGAAAAATACCACACATTATTATAGCTGGTTCAAATTCTCTATAAACCAGTATTAAAAACAGACAGACTTAAAGTGATATTATCAAGTCGATGAAAGAAAACGTCCCCCTCTCTATGCATCATAGAGGGCTGGGAAGCATTTTCGCTAGCCTCGAAATTTTAGTCGTACCTTGTCGTTCTGTTAGTTATTAAATGTCAGACCCTTTTAAAAAATCTCATTCTCTCGGGTAACCGTTTCTCACATCTACCGTGAGAGTTTATCTTTTGTTGTCGGTCACCCAGCCAAGCGGTAGTTTCACTACAGGTAGGAGGCTGCTACTTCATTATACCAGTTTTACCAGTACAAGACTATATAAATCGTTGTGTGTTAAAAATGGTACATCATAACGAGAGTTTTATTAGAGCAATACACTTATAGAATAATTCAATTTCCGGTCCAGTTAGTTACGAAATGATAATTTCGTAAAGTCTTCGTTTGCGTTGATCGTCATTTTTAATGATCCAAATCAGTCATATAATGGAAATAAGTACAGAACCTCTGTTAAAAAATAACCTGTCAGGTTCACGGGCGGTCTGATTTCTTATAAAATGATATACTAGTCCTGATTATTCAATCACAGTTTGAATGGTATTTACATTTATTCCCATTGAATCAAACTGAAATGAAAGGCAGATGTAGATTTTGGTTGGAAATAAAAATAACTATTGATCAACCGAATATTCTCATTATCCATGCAACAACACTGAAATGAAAGCTTCTCACAGACTGTAAATGCGTAAAATTTATCAATCCTTGATTTCGTTTATTTACATAAGTTCACTGGGGGGATATACAGTTCAACAAATGAATCGTGATATCGAAAATGTGATATCAATATGTCTCGAAGTGTATTCCCGCTAACCACGACTTTTCTATGAATAGACTCTTCCAAAACAGTATAAGAGTGGATTTTTGAGCCTTCATTGAAAACAAAAGAGGGTTGGGCGTCTCGGTGGGGGGTGTAATGGTGAGCAAGCTTGAATAGCAAACATTTAACAGTGAGTTTGAGTCTCATTGGTTCCTCCCATTCATATCGCCTTGTGCCATATCTGAGCTAGATGTTTGGTAAATTACGAAAACAGAAGCGTTTTGTATAAGATTAAGTGACGCTGAGCGAACTACTTCCCGCCGGGTTGTCGAAGTTACGCAGTGATGTATCTGTGCCGTACTTTAATGGGTGACAGCTTAGACAACAAATACAATAGGTGTATACTTAATCCCTTTGCAATAGGCGGGATGTGAAAAATATCAATTTTTAAGGGTGACGGCTTAGACACAACAAATATTATAGGTGTATACTTAATCCCTTTGCAATAGGCGGGATGTGAAAAATATCAATTTTTAAGGGTGATGGCTTAGACACAACAAATATTATAGGTGTATACTTAATCCCTTTGCAATAGGCGGGATGTGAAAAATATCAATTTTTAAGGGTGACGGCTTAGACACAACAAATATTATAGGTGTATACTTAATCCCTTTGCAATAGGCGGGATGTGAAAGATATCAATTTTTAAGGGTGACGGCTTAGACACAACAAATATTATAGGTGTATACTTAATCCCTTTGCAATAGACGGGATGTGAAAAATATCAATTTTTAAGGGTGACGGCTTAGACACAACAAATACAATAGGTGTATACTTAATCCCTTTGCAATAGGCGGGATGTGAAAAATATCAATTTTTAAGGGTGACGGCTTAGACACAACAAATATTATAGGTGTATACTTAATCCCTTTGCAATAGGCGGGATGTAAAAAATATCCCATTTTAAGGGTGACGGCTTAGACACAACAAATATTATAGGTGTATACTTAATCCCTTTGTAATAGGCGGGATGTGAAAGATATCAATTTTTTAGGGTGACGGCTTAGACACAACAAATATTATAGGTGTATACTTAATCCCTTTGCAATAGGCGGGATGTAAAAATTATATATTTTTAAGGGTGACGGCTTAGACACAACAAATATTATAGGTGTATACTTAATCCCTTTGCAATAGGCGGGATGTGAAAAATATCAATTTTTAAGGGTGACGGCTTAGACACAACAAATATTATAGGTGTATACTTAATCCCTTTGCAATAGGTGGGATGTGAAAAATATCAATTTTTAAGGGTGACGGCTTAGACACAACAAATACAATAGGAGTATACTTAATCCCTTTGCAATAGGCGGGATGTGAAAAATATCAATTTTTAAGGGTGACGGCTTAGACACAACAAATATTATAGGTGTATACTTAATCCCTTTGCAATAGGCGGGATGTGAAAAATATCAATTTTTAAGGGTGATGGCTTAGACACAACAAATACTATAGGTGTATACTTAATCCCTTTGCAATTGACAGGATGTGACAAAATATCGATTTTTAAATGGAGTACAAGTATAATACAACTATATGCTTTTAAATTCAGAGTTTTTCCATCTCCTAGATCGATTGTCGGATTAAAGCTAAAAGATCAGTTTTCTCCACTCGTCACTCATAACTGGGTGTGACGAGATGGATTCATTCCTTTTCTAAGGGTATTAGCGTGAAGTGAAATTTAAGCAGGCTTGATCAGGATTTGAACTCGGAAATCTAAATTCATTTACTCTGAAGATAACCGTTACACTGCATACTAGAACAGATACTGACCAACTTCGTAACAACAGGTACTGTAAGCAAATTAAAGCCAGAACACAAATTTTGCATTCCAGGAACTGAAATACCTCTATTCTATTTCTTTAAAGCAATTATATGGTTTCAAGTAATTAATGGTAATGATAATTTGGAAGCAATTATAGCTTGGAGGTGCCCGTGGTGTAATGGTTATCGTCGCAGGATATGGACACGGTGATACGAGTTCAAATCCTGGACTTGACTGATTGCATTTCACATAGCACTAATACCCTTGGGAAAGGTATGAATCCAAATATTCTCCCTTCAGCTATGGGTAAATAGTAGGGCAGACTAGTTTCTTCAGCCTTGGTGAGGCAACTAGTATAGGAGAAGGAAAACTCTGACTTCAAACCTGTTAAACTCCGCTTAAAAATTGACCTTGTGTCATATCCTGCCCGAGCGGAGGGGTTGGTAAATATGATTATAGCTTCAAGTAACATTTCTTAATACAATTATATAGTTTCAAGTAATTTAAGCAATGGTGTTTTTAAGGTTGGTGGGATTTTATGACATATCAACCCTTGTAGGTTATTTAATGCCATATTATATATATATATATATATATATATATATATATATAATTTGTAAACGCATATTTTGCAGATAAATTTTGAAAGGAGCCAGAGCTCATTTGTTTGCGCGCAGTGAAATGGTTTCAAGTATTGCTATGTAACATAACCAATTTAATTTTACATCAGTCATTTATTTGCACACAGTTAAAAGGTTATAGTTATATGATTTGTAAGTGAGTAGTTTGTTGATAATTTTATTTAAAAAAAGTTAGAGCTGATTCGTTTGCTCACAATTAAGAATTGCTATTGTTTGCACATAGTTAAATAGTTTCAAATATTGCAATTTAACACTATTCATTTATTTGAACACAGTCAAATGGTTCCAAGTATTGCTATGTAATTGCAATAATTTAATTTATGCATACAACTAAATGTTTCCAAGTATTGCTATGTAACACTGTAACACACCCATACATGAATATGTGAAATGTACATAGAATCTTCATAACTCATATATAGACAACATAGGAATCCCGAAACACAAAAAACCCCCACTTACGACTTCTTAGTTCAGGTACGAAACTTTATTACCTTTTTGAGTTTAAAGGTTTTTCGACATCAGGAGAGAGAGGCACAATCTTTCTACGCTGACTTTTCCATCTGCCCCCACCACCACCACGCGCGGCACCCGCCGCAAGGCCTCGTCGAGCTCCGAAAGTCAACCTTCTTCGGAGGCAAAAACTTGACTCTCTGACTTTTCTCAAATCTCAGCCCACGCTTCCGATGCGTGACGTTACTCACACCTTCTGGTAACATTTTCTATCAGGGATTTTTATTTTGACATCTGTGAATGACACGTCCTCTCTGCGCGCGCGTGAACACCTGCGTAAATGTTGCACCTAACTAACCCATGCGCCAAGCGAAAGGTTCTCAGCCTAACTAAACCGAAAGGCAATATATATAAAACGAAATCCCTCAGCCATTTTTTACAACACTAGCATTTAATATCTTTGCTCACAACTAAATGCTATTTGAGCCATAGATAGAACCCTAGTAGGTACTATCACTCCGGGTCAGAGGGGACCTGGGAGTAATGGCTTTCCCCAAAGCTCCAGGACTGAACCCTCACCTTCAGATCTAGTTTAGTACCATAGCCAGGGTTCTCGTTGTTGTTAGGGCGGTGTTTTACCCCTCTTCAGAGATGCAGTCGGTGTTTTCTACTGCATCAGCCAACTGGGTTGGGTGTTTTTAAATATATAATGATGATAATGATGATAAATAGTATAAGTACATATCAGGGCCACAGTGGACCTGGGAGCAATGGCAATGAAGGAGTTCTCTGCATTCCCCAAAGCTCCAGCATTACTAAGGCCTCACTATCAGATTGTTTAGTGTTATATCCAGGACACACGTTTGAGGTGGGGTACTCTTACGCCTCTGCAGAGATGCAGTCGGTGTATTCTGCAGTCCCAGCCGACTTTGCCACCGACGTCTTGGAGATCAAAGGATACTTGCTCTCACTTAGCCTCCAGTGAAAAACCACTAGTTAGAGCAGGTGTGAAACAACTCGCAAGAAGTAAAACAATAATAGCAACAATAATCACTTGTATAATTTCAATTAACTATTCCTTGCACACACAATATGTACATGGTTTAATCATTTCTTGTATTACAAATAATTTTTAAAGCAACCTTCTTGACCTATAGTAGGGAACCTAACAGATACTACTTATTTTAGCCAGAGTTGACAAGATGCAGCTTAGTGTCATACCCTGGGCACCCTTTTATTGGGTTGGCAGTCTTCTTCCTTTTACAGTCGGGATATTCTCGACCCAGTCAATAAGGTTATTGTTAACTTTCAGAAAACTAACACTGCGGATTATATACCAAAAAGTACATTGCAGCTGATATTTAAGGTCAATTGTCGAACAGCAACAGAAAAAAATCATTGTGTAGAGTTCAGGGAACATTTGAACATTTTAAGCACCCGTACTTATCGTATATACATGATTGCCCCTTAAGGCATGAAATCAACTAAAAACTCTGGTTCACTGTGCCTTAATGATTTGTTGTAAGTCAAAATTTACTAATTTAACTTCATTAACATTACACTTTTAAAAATTGGATATCTTGAGAACAAATTACTAGTACCAATAGATATAAATGTATGAAGATCTCTGCCAACATCTACATTTGACCCCGAAAAATGCATTTTATATCTTAGATTACTATATATAGGCAACACTTCCACCCGATAGATGGAACAGATTAAAAGATCTGTCAGCCGCTGTTTCAATGCTGTTAACCTACAATTTGTTTTTAAATCCAACGCGCTTTTCCACCTAATCTAAAAGATAGTGCGTCCATTTATCATGCAAGTTTCTTAACCGACAAATTTCATGGCAAATGTGACGTTTGCTCTATCGGGCGCACAACTCAAAGACTGGAGAATGGAATAAAGCAACATGTGTCCTTTGCGATCCGGTCAAATGGTTCAACTTGCTCAACATATTCGTGTAATCAGAGGGTGCCTTCTTCTGTTACTCGACACCTATCGGACCTCACCCTCTGCCCTGACGCATATAACCATAACATGTTTACTATTCTTGAAGTCTCTCCATTGGCCCAGCGGTTAGAGTGTTCGCCAATGGCCCGGGAGACCTGGGTTCAATCCCAGGTCGAGTCATACCAAAGACTTTAAAAATGGAACTTGATACCACCTTGCTTAACACTCAGCATTATAAGGTACGGTTCAAGGGTAAAGTGGAGCAATCCAGGGAATGGAGTAGCACCCTCCCCTACACCTTGGTGTAGTAGCTATCGAAAAGGGAGCCTTCGGGTCACCCTCGACTATGGTCGCCAACTTTATTTACTATAAGGCTCTACATCACTAAACACCAACCTATTCTCTGCAAGTAAAAGGAAATTTACAATCTTCTTTTGTTCAACCCTACCGATTATAAGTAAGTAAGTAAAGTTGCGACCGTAGTCGAGGGCAATAGTTACGACACCGGGGTGTAGGGAGGGTGCTACTCCTTTCCTAATATTGCTCCACTTTACCCTTGATACGTACCTTATATTGCTGAGTGTTAAGCAAAGATGTATCAAGTACCATTTTAAAAGTCTTTGGTATGACCCGACCCGGTTTCCTGAACTATTGGCGAATACTGTACCGTCTTGGCAAATGAGCCGGTCTACCGATTATACTCCAACCAAATCGAAACAAAAGAAAACCATATAAATCCTTCCAGGTAGACTTTTTACTCCATTTTTTGGTCCTCCCACTCCTTTGTCGTCAACCACTCTTGCAGTCAGTATGTTTTGCTTAAGAGACGTGACTGAAAAAAAGGGTCTTATTTTTTTAGAACTTACAATGTATGCTCAACTTAAAGCTATTGTAAAATCCTGTGCGTACCATAGGATTTTCATAAACTGTATATATACGCGTATCATATATATCATGGAGGCACTCGTAGTGTAATGGTACTATTTACCAACCCCTCCGCTCGGGCAGGATATGACACAAGGTCGATTTTTAAGCGGAGTTTAACAGGTTTGAATTCAGAGTTTTCCTTCTCCTAGACTAGTTGCCTCACCAAGGCTGAAGAACCTAGTCCGTCCTACTATTTACCCATAGCTGGAGGGAGAATAAGGGGGTTCATACCTTTCCCAAGGGTATTTGCCCGAAAGTGGACGTAATAGCGCGACTGGAGTACGAACACCGCGTACTACGATTCCGCAGTTCATCGCTTTAACCATTACACCACGAGGACACCCCCTCGTAGTGTAATGGTTATCGTCGAAGGAAATGGACTTGGTGACCCGAATTCAAATTTTGGACCAAGCTGTTTGTATTTCCCATAGCGCTAATACTATAGGGAAAGGAATAAATACAAGTTTTTTTCCCTTCTGCGATGAGTAAAATTGTAGCGCAGACTGGGTTTTTAACCTTGGTACGGCAAGCGATACGGAAGAAGGAAAACTCTAAATTCAAAACAGCTAAACTCCGTTATAAAAATTAACCTTGTGTTGCATCTAGCTGGTGCAGAGAGATTGTGTAATTGGGTGAATACACTTACACGGGTATCATTTGATTTTCAAAGACCTAAATCTTAGCCTAGTATTTAGGGGCGAGGGTCGCACTGTATGCAGTTTACAGACTTTGTGTGTGTAAATTGTTGGCAAAGGCTTGGCCGACTGTTCTCGCACACAACTGGCATGCCTACAACTTCCAGGTTCAGATGTCAACCGTAGATTATGAGATCTGTAAATCTATCAAGATAACTGTTGGGCAACCTTTAAAAGCTTCAAAAGTTATTTCTGATTAGGACAACAATATCGAAGTATTGTGAAAAGGACAGAGTTATTTTTCATTCTAAGATTTTTGACAGCAGCTGCTTAGGTTATCAGTAGTTTAGTCTTCGGTCAATAGATGATGCGATATTTCCGTTAAAATCACTTAAAAAATTACGGAAAATCAAAGAGGTTGAAAAGAAAATAAATCTACACAAGTATATATGAGTGATAGCCTAACCGATTGAACCACCTCCGAAAAACTCGCATTTTACAAGGGATATATATATACATATATATATATATATATATATATATATATATATTCACAGAGAGACTGTTTCGTTGTATTACAATACTTCAGTGTGGCTTGACATACGGGACACTCCAAGCCGAGATCGAAACCCACCTAAATTATGCCAGGCTGACGATATACCACGAAGCCAGTATGCGATTCAACGTCAGTTAGGGAATTTAGCGCATATGTATCAACTTTTGTTTGTTTACATTTTACGCTATATATATATATATATAGAATCATCTTTTGTAGGAAGAATTTGTGGAGCCGGACGTTAAACGATATCTGCTGATACTCGAGTATATATGGTGATAAAGTGACAACGGCGATAGTTTGTTTTATGATATATCAAGCTTTGTGGGTTATTTAATGTCAAATCCTCAACATGCATACAGTATATGATTTATTGGTTGGCTGCTTGTGCTTTACCGCACATGAACCCTTATAGGCTATTTGATGCCAAATCCTGTTTACACACAGACACACAAGATACAGGATTTGCAAACAAATAGTCTGAAGGTAACAATTTTAAACGAACCTGAGCTCATTTATTCGCTCACAGTTAAATGGTTTCAAGTATAATAAATAATTAAATATTTCAATTTGACACCCAGATAGGACCCCCAGAGGTACCGCCACTCTGAGTCAGAGTGGACCGGTGAGCAATGGCAATGAATGGGTACTCCCAATTCCTTAAAGCTCCTGGACTAGAGAGTCTACATCATATACAGTTTAATGTCCTAACCAGGACACTCATCAATGGTAGGGTTACCCTTCTGTACATAAGCAGTCGGCGTATTATACAACCCTATCCAAGTGGATTCAATATGATTTGTAGGCGAATAGTTTGTAGCAAACATTTTAAAACGAGCCAGAGCTAATTTCTTTGTACACAGTTGTATGGTTTCGGCTATTACTACTTATTGTATGTAAACAGTTAAATGGTTTTAAGTATTGCTATTCAATACTAATAATTCTATTCAATATTAATCATAATCCTAAGTAAAGACTTGAACAGTTCTATCACTCCGGGTCAGAGTGGACAGGGGAGCAATAGCAATGAAGAGTACTCCACATTCCCAAAATCTCCAGAACTGGAGCCTCACCAGCAGATCCAATTTAGTTCATACATAGGACATTTGTTGGTGGGGAGGTGTTTATTACTCCTCCGCAGAGATGCAGTCGGTCTATACTTCAGCCTCAGCTGACTGGACCATGGTTGTAGCGAGTAGTTGTAGTTGTTATCTAGACGTGTAGATGAAGTTTTCAGTCAGCGAGAAAAAAATAAGAAGATCATGAAGAAAATTCTTTATACTTCTTGACAAAAAGTCTTTGATCGAACACATCAGCAATCTCCATACTCACAAAATCGACATCTATTTATTCTTTTCCCAAAACTGAAAATTCAACTCAAGGATCATTTGACAATGAAGAGAATAGTAAAATAAATATGACGGGACATCTTCCCACCATATGTATAGGAAAGTTTCAGAGGTGCTTTGACAAATGTAAAACTCATTGGAGTAAGTTATGAATACCAGAGGAACAATTGGATAAATGTCAAAAATTATCCGTTGTTCATTTACAATATCGTCCATAACCACACCACCTCACAATTAAAAAATACTGAAAGTTTATTCTATTAAAAACCAAAGTTACAATCAGGATTTTATCAATTTTTGTGCGTCATTGCACAACCCGAAAGGATATTATGAAGTATTTTTAAGATCAAACTTCACAATATTAAAACTCATAAATATATATAAGAGTGTAATGCTAGATATTAATATTTTGATCACATAATTTTAAGGCTGTTCAATTTGGCAAAAAAATAATATATAATAATAGTACTGCTCACAAAGGGTAATTTGGTTTGACCTCATGGAACACCAACCATGGTAGTTTATTTAATGCCAAATCCATTTTCATATGTACAAACAGTTGAATTTCAAACAATTCAGTTTAGGATAAGTACAGTTTTTTGTTTACACACAGTTAAATGTAAAACAGTTTTATTTAAAAAAATTCAATTTGGCATAAGTACACCGTTTAGTTCTATTTAACCCATACATAGAACCATATCAGGTGCTACCACTCCGGGCCATAGTGGACCAGGGAGCGATGACAATGAAGGGGAGCTCCGCATTACCCAAAGCTCCAGCATTACTGGAGTCTCACTATCAGATTGTTTAGTGTCATATTCAGGACACTCGTCAGAGGAGTCTTATCCCTCTACAGAGCTGCAGTCGGTGTATTCTACCACCCCAGCCGACTGGGCTATAGGACACTCGTTGGGGGAGTCTTACTCTTCTGCATAGAAGCAGTCAGTGTATTCTACAGCCCCCCCACCGCCGACGGGGCCACATAAAGAGTATCGTCAAAAAATTAGCACAAAATTTTTCTTGTGCACATTACTTAAATATACAGTAGCATCTAGTATGTGTATTTTTGTAGATTATTAATGAGAAGAAGTGAATAAAAAAAAAACAACAACTTTTTTTCATTAATGTTAAATCTGCATTGTTTCGAATTGGTTTATGGCAAAAATTATTCTACTAAAAAAATGTTTTTGGACTATTCAAAATGACGGTAAAATCTAACAGAGTCTTCCTGGCTTGAACAGAAGTCAGTCATCAAATTTTTGCCGCTTGCAAAGAGCAAAATCTGTGAAATTTACAGAAGAATGTGATACATATGGAGAAGCATATTTTAGTTAAAATATATTCTTTACAAATGGACTAAACATGAGTTTTCCGGGACGAACATTTGTCGAAAAGACAGTCAAAAGAGAGGAAACACATTGACTCTCAGAAGATGTAAAAGTTCCAGATGCAGCAGTCAGTAAAGAGGAACTTGTCAACTGACTTCAGAGACATTAAAGGATCCATTACTATTGATTTACTTGAAAATGGTGCAGCAGTAAACAGTCTCCTATTATCAACGTTTAGCGAAATTCACTGACCCACGTATCTATGTAATTTTTACACACACACACACACACACACACACGCACACACACACACACACACACATATATATATATATATATATCGATATTAACAACATTTGCGTATATATATATATATATATATATATATATATATATAAATATATTTGTATATATATATGTATAAACTATATTTTTATGTATATAAATATATATATATATATAAACTATAAACACACACACACATATATATAATATATATATATAAACTATATCTATAAACTATATAAATATATGTATATATTTATATAAACTATATATATATACATATATATATAAACTATATAAATATATATATAGAGATTATATAAATATATGTAAACTATATATATATATATATATATATATATATATATATATATATATAAAGGTCATTCGGGAGGCATATCCTGAAATAAAATCAGGTACGAAGCGGTCAGCCGTTGTGGCCGTCCAGGAGGCAGAATGTAGCCGACGAATCAAAGACAATTGAGGCGTCACTTAAACCAATCGAGCTGGACTGGGTAGCACGAGCAACAAGGTATTCTCCAAAGTGGGTTCAAAGGAGAAAAGAGACATGGTGAGCGAAGAAGTCAGGATGTTTGAGGGGGAGTCAAGAACAGCAAAACAATGTGCTTGGACAAAATGGAATGATATCGAATCAATTAAATTATCGGGGAAATCCTTAATTGCAACGGAACCACTGGCTATATCATTCCTTCTTCGGTCTACCTATGATCTCCAACCAAATGTGACCAAGCTAAAATTATGAATATATACCGATTCGGATCAGTGCTTTTCGTGAAAAGTGATCGGAGTACCTTGCGCCCTCGGCTATCTGCATGTCCACAATCGTTTCAGCTGTACACATGGCGACATAACAAGGTATTCGAGTTTGTCATAGAGTTGTTAAGAGAACAATTTGAGGCAGCAAACCAGCAATCTGTTACAGCCAAGGAATACATAATTCAGTTTTACAAGGAAGGAGAGTGCTCTCAGAGGAAACAAAAAAAATTCAATATGAAGCTACTGAATGCATCTAGTGACTGGAAAGTTTCAGTGGATCTCAAGACATCTCTATAATTCCCAGTTCACATCATTCAAAAAGAAAAGCGGCCGGACTTAGTAGCATGGTCTGATTCAAAGAATAGTGTCCTCCTCATAGAATTGACTTCCTCCTGGGAAAAAACCGGGAGGAGGCATACGAGCGAGAGAAAAAACGACCCGAGACATTGCGTGCTGACTGCGTGGAAAAGGGTTGGATATGAAATGTGATTCCTATTGAGGTTGGTTGTCGTGGTTTTCTAGGACAATCAGCCATTTCGTTTCTTTCAAAAATACGAATCACTGGCCGCAGTTTGATAGTTGCCTCATATCGGCGCAATATGCATCAAGTTGGATTTGGTCGAGAGCGAAAAGTCTTCAGCATGAATGAAATGCACTTGGAATCACCATTCCCGTGTGATTACATAACATCTAGACTCGGTTACTGCAAGTGCTGAAAGTAAACGAGTTTTAAAGATCACAAATTGCATCAAAAATGAAGATGAACGTACAGTGTAATTTCACCTTTTAGTTGGTCTGGCATATATATATATTTTAACTACCCTGTTTGGTGGCAAAAGATGCTTGGTAGCGCCAGGAGTGGCAGTACCGCCTTGAGCTACCGAAACTGTGTTATCACTCCTGGTTAGCAGCTAATGATGGCAAGGAATCGCACATGTTTTCACACGTTGTATGATGAAAAAAAATGTTTATACATAAATATAAACAATATATGTGTATGAATACATAAAAAAACAAACTATATACCGTATTTGACGGTGTACAAGACGCACTCCAATTTTAGGAGGGCAAATCAAGAAAATAATTTAGTGAAAAAAAGTACTCATATTAAACGTGAGGAAATTAACATAATAAATATCATCATTTTATTCAGCATAATAGCCTTTTAAATAATTACAATGGGCATATGAAAATTACTCTAAAGTCTAGGCTAATAGGAGTTGTCAGGTAGCTAATTTCGGCCGACTATCGTGATTTTAAATCTACGTATGGCATATAAGACGCAGAGGAATTTTTAAAGATATTTTTTGTAAAAAAAGGGCGCCTTATATTCTGTCTAATAAAGTATGTGAGAATATATGTATAAACTATTTGTGTATATATATATATATATATATATAAAACTATGTGTGTCTGTATGTGTGTATATATATATATATATAAACTATGTATGTGTTTGTGTATGTATACATATATTTATATAAACTATATATATATTTATATGTAAACTATATATATGTACATATATATATATATATATATATATATATATATATATATATAAACTATATATATGTATATATAAACTATATATGTATGCATGTATGTATGTATGTATGTATATTTCGTGAAACTATCCAATAAAGTCACTAGACAAGAAGTAACTTGAACTCTTTCTGGTCATTCTAAACCTTTCTCTCTCTGCAACTAAACCTGTCATTAATGAAATCCTGATGGTTTACCACACAGGTGGGTTCAAGTTGCGCGCGTATGACGTTGCATTTATTTTAATCTTGTCTTGTGAAATCACACGTGGAACTTTATCATTGGTCAAAGCATCAGTAGCAAAAAGAAAAGGCAAGTTCTCTAGTGCAGTCACGTCTTCATTTCTACTGGCCGATACACACGATGGATGATTGGAATGACGAGACAGACTGGAGCAAAACCGAACGGATGACAGTCTCAAAGAGACTTTAATTATATCTGCGCACCCGGCCCGGAATCGGGCGATTGATAAATCCTCGAGTAAAAAGAGTGTCAGTCAAGTGTAGAGAAACGATGGCGGATTTTAGGTTTGAGTTTGGGATGGAGTTAGTTTAATGTTCCGATTGAACGGGACCGGCAGGGGAGATAATGGAATAATTGACGATCATGCTGAAGCAATTATTTAGACTGTTCAAACCGTGCACATAGTCCGCACTCACACGTATATACGATCACATTCATATACTTTCGTTCAAAAATCTGAAATACAAGGAATAATTCTAAAACATATAACCTGGGTTTAATTCTTAAAGAAAAATCTGAAAAGAATACGTATTTTTCATGACTTAGATAACCTTCGTAAACGTCCACAAGCCCCGCAAAACACAACAACAAAAAGAACAAGAATAAGCAAAACAAAAACATGGCCTGTCGCCGGAGCATTGATTTCATCTCCCATAGAGGGGTAACCCCCCCCCCAACCGAAATGTCCTGAGTACGACACTGTACTGCATCTGATGTTGAAGCTAGAGTTCTTGAGAGTGTGAAGTATCCTTTCATTACCATTACTCCCAGATCCACTGACCCGAAGGGGTAATAATACCTGTTAAGTTCCCAGTTATGTGTCAAATACATCAATGTATAAATTATTTGTATCCAATATGAACGCGCGATCCTCCACACCACAAAAAAAAACAAAAAAAAAAACACAAAAAAACCCAAAAAAACAAGAAACAACTGCAAGGAAAAAACTCTTAAGAAACAGCAATTCAAAAACATAAATTTAAACTCCCTATCAACGCAATTCCTTAACCTCTTGGTTAGCCGTTAAAAATCAATCTATCAATGAAAAATAAAAAAAATGAAATAAAAAATAACACCCTCAACAAAACAACTTTACATATTTGTGGAGAGTATGTTGTAGAAAATGGAATCAGCAACCCGAGTTTAAATCCTGAATGAGGCTGTTTGCGTTTCAGAGTAGTTTGGCTGAATGCAGTTTCATTCAGTTTTTTCTATGTACTATCGTGGTATACAAGAGACGAGGCTTTTCTATAAAAAGATCTGGTGTGGAGATTAAGCAATCTTTACTAAGGACATTAATACGGTTCAAATATGAACATCCTCAGCAAGAATTCGAACTGAAAGCCGCAGTTAACAACATCGTATCACAACCGTAGTGAGTTCGATCCTCAGCTAAGCTAAGTTAGAGATCCTGGGCCTGACTAAGATAATCTTAGTAAATATCAATATGTATATACATGTACTAGTTTTGCAAAATTTCACTTAATACTGGTATCGAAACTAGTATGGGAATCATTAGTTCCCATAAAATTCCAAGTTTAATTTGTCTTTCACTGTAATCAGAAATGACGAGTTGCATTGGTTCGGGGATCTTATTTTTTAGTAACTCTAGTCCTTTTTGAAACTTGAAGAAGTTAATTTTACTCTTGGGAATTTTTATTTCCTCAGAAAAACGTGTAAAGAATATCATTTAAAAAATTGATAAAAAAAATGTTGATATTTTCAAAACTTTTAATATTGTGTCATGAAATATTTCATAACACATACTGAAGTCTGTTTTTAGTATTTTATTCATAAAATAAGCATAACAAAAAAAAAAAAAATTAAACAAAAGAAACCGATTAACTTTGCTTTCTTAAGTTTAATGTTTTTTTTTTCAAATGAGATAAAAATGAATTCGAAATGTCTTGAGACTCCTAACAAATTGATTATTGAAAAGTCCTCTCACACTGAAAATAGCCAAATGAAACAATCAAAACGTCCGTGTAAAAAATCCACTTCATTGGATTTTATTTTACAGGTTTTTCAATTATATAAGTAAGTTAGCGACCATAGTCGAGGGTGACCCTAAGGTTCCCTTTTCGATAGCTACTACACCAAGGTGTAGGGGAGGGCGCTACTCCATTCCCTGGATTGCTCCACTTTACCCTTGAACCGTACCTTATAATGCTGAGTGTTAAGCAAGGTGGTATCAAGTTCCATTTTTAAAGTCTTTGGTATGACTCGACCAGGTCTCCCGGGCCATTGGCGAACACTCTAACCGCTGGGCCAGATAACCGTATGTCAGAACAAACAAGTACAATAATGATCCTTTTAAAACATTAAGAATATTTATTGATTAAATCTTAACATCTTTAATGAGGATTAATGTCACTATAACAACATGACATTCTTAGCTCTTTTTTTCCAAATTATTTTACAATGTAAAATTTAATATAAACCTCTTATAACAGTTTAATCACAGATTTTTCTGTTTAAATTTCTAAGATAAAGAATTGTTATTATTAATACTATTTACACGTTAGGGATTATTTTCCTCATATTGATCATTATATTGACGACGTTTCAAACGCTTACAATCAGGCCTTCTTCAGATGTCTCTAGTTGTACCAAGTAACTTTCAATTTATTTCATATCTGTTAATTAGGGTATCTCTTACTTGTTAATTCTCCTTAGATATTTCGCCCTTTTACTCGGCTATGAGTAGCGAAAAAACAAAAAAACAAAAAACAAAACAAAAACAAAAAAAAAAAAAAAAAAAAAAATCAAAAGCCCCCCCCTCCAAAAAGAAAAAAAAACTCCACAAAACACAACTCCAGATACTAGTTTGGTGTGACGGTTATCATTGTAGAAAACGAATCGGCGACCCCAGTTCAAATCCTGGATGAAGATGTCCGCATTTCACTTTGCGCCAATACCTTTGGTAAAATCATGAAGCCATCTAATATTCTTCTGTTCTTAGCGAATAGTATTGGGATCTTTGGCCTTGGTTCGGTATCAAGCCTGGGAGAAAGAAAAAATTAAAACCAGCTGTACTCCGTTTAAAATTACCTTGTGTAACATCCTGCCTGTTGTAGAGGTGGCGTTTAAAGGGTTGATATATACTGAAAATTAAGTAATAGTGCTCACGATTGGTTTTTCTTGAGGACTTGCTGTCAAGTCACGCTGAAAGCAATGGTTTGCATTAGATCATCGAATTTAAGAGGGATAAACCTGTTCATTAATAAAAAGGTACTGTAATCCACTTTAGAGTTATGTGTCAGACAAAGCAAAGTTGAGGAAATAACCAGATTATTTTCTTTAACACAAAAGCCTTTCTGAAAAGAGTTTGAAGAAAACGTCCATTGGAATCTTAATGTTAAGAAGCAAAAGCTTACGTGATTATTTTTTCAAGTTAAAAAGATTAATCTTCGTCTATAAAATAAATATTACAGGTCAACATTAATCTTTTTTTTGTTGTTGTTGTTTTGAGCAGCAAAGCCGATCTTAAGAAAATTGGAAAGGAAGTCTACTGATTCTACCCCTGGTATGTATTATAGAATTAACAGAGGATGTTCACCTTATTTTTTATTTAGCAGTGGATAAACTAATATCCCTCTCCGACCACAGTTAGAGCAACAATATTATACAACGAAGAATCAGAATATTGCCGTCGATATGAAGATCATGTGATCACAGAACACATGAAGCTGGTTTGGTTTGGTTTGGTTTGGTTTTATGCCATATCAACCATTGTTGGTTTATTAATGATAAATCCTGTTTATACATATATATTAAATATATATGATTTGGTTGGATTGGGTTTTATGGCATTTCAACCATTGTTGGTTATTTAATGATAAATCCTGTTTATTCATATATATTAAATTTATATGATTTGGTTTTATGGTGTATCAACCATTGTTGGTTTATTAATGATAAATCCTGTTCATACATAAATATTAAGTATATATGATTTGGTTTGGTTTGGCTTTATGCCATATCAACCATTGTTGGTTATTTAATACCAAATTCTGTTTACACATACATATTAGATATACAATTTCTTAACACATTTTGTAGATACACACAGTTGAATGATCAAACAGTTCTATTTCTAACAATTCGATTTTGCATAAGTCAACAAAGTTAAATGGTTCCAAGTATTGCTATACATCAGTAAAGAATTCAATAAACCGTATGGTTAAAGCGATAGGCTACGCAATCGTAGTACGCGAGTTCATACTCCAGTCGCGCTATTACGTTCACTTTCGGACAAATACCCTTGGGAAAGGTATGAACCCCTTTATCCTCCCAGCCATTGGTTAAGTAGTACCACTAATGTTTTTCTAGGAGAATGGCTTTGGCATTAAATAACCTACAAAGGTTGATATGTCATTAAACAAAGAACCCAAAGCCAATAAACGGTCCATCATTTGTTTACGCACAGTTAAATGATCAAACAGTTGTATTTCAAACAATTCCATTTAGCATTAGTCATTTGTTTGCACCCAGTTTAAATGGTCAAACAGTTCTTTTGACCCATAGATAGGATCCTATCTCGTGCTACCACTCTGGGCCAGAGTGGACTCGGGAGCGATGGCAATGAAATACTCCGCGTTCCCCAAAGTTCCAGCATTACTGGAACTTAATCATCAGATTGTTTAAAGTCAAACCCAAGATACTCGTTGAGTGGGGTCTTACCCCTCTGCAGGAATGCAGTCGGTGCATTACATAGCACCAGCCACTCGAAGCTGAGTAATGTGCAATAAGTCAAAATTGTAGACTATCTTTTAAGCTTTAAAATCTTCATATATAAACAGATGAGAAGAAATAATCAGTTTAAAAGTATTTGATAAATCAAAAGAGCTCTCAAGATAGCCAGTTGAGCAGTATGAAAACTTTAAAAAATCTAAATCTCACCTTCTTTGTTTTGTTTCCTTACGACTGATCATCGGCCTCGGATAGTATTGCTTTAATTCTGTAGTAACTAAAGTGTAATATACGTAAAAATCTATATTCTTTCGTCCCAATATATTAACTACTCCTGGGTTAGTGAAGATGTTTTACAGGTCATCGAAAACATATGAAACAATGTCAGATGAAACTCATTGAAAGTTTCATTTGACGACTGTGTTTTTTAGAAAAGGGAGAATATATGAACTATTAATAATGAAACAAAACTAAGGTAAGATTTCATTTTTTAAGTATATATATATATATATATATATATATATATATATATATATATATATAATGGTAATGGAAATGCTGACCTGAATTCAAATCCTAGAGAAGGCTGTTTACATTTCACATACCGTTCACGCCCTTGGGAAAGATATGGATCCAACTATTCTCCCTCTAGCTTAGGGTAAATAGAAGGGAACACTAGGTTCTTCAGCATTTTTTATTGCAATTAGTGTGAGAGAAGGAAAACTCTGTACCCAAACGTCAAACTCTACCTAAAAATGACATTATGTCATATTCTATTTATGCGTAGGGGTTGGTATATAAGAACACCCCTACCTATTTTCATAAAATGTATTTTTCTCGTGGAATATTATCATCATCATCATCATCATGTCGTGCCGTCAGCACGGATATCCCTGACCCTCTCTCGCCACTTCTCCCTATCACTTATCGCCTCCGGCAGGTCTTCAGGGTTACATCCTGTGTCCTCACATAGTTGCTGTATGTAAGTTCGAGCTGGCCGTCCTGCTTTTGCACGGCCATATGTGGGGGTCCATAGGAGTACATCACTTATGAGCTCGTCCTTGCTTCTCCAGCAGTGTCCCGCGTGTCTGGTTCGTCTAACTTGTATAGTTTTCGTGATGGGGGTCAAGTGTCCGTATAGTTGGTGTCTCGCGGGGTGTTGTCGCCAGGACTTGTTCAATACTGCTCTCAACATTCTTGGGTAGTTTCCGTCTAGTTTCTTCTCCAGCCGCTTAGTTAGCGTCCATGTAGAGCATCCATATAGCAGTAGGCTGTTTATTCTTTCAGCACAAAATGTAAAAATGATTACATGACTATTTCTTTAGACTAATGCCAAATTCTGTTTACACATACATATTAAATATACAATTTCTTAACACATTTTGTAGATACACACAGTTGAATGATCAAACAGTTCTATTTCTAACAATTCGATTTTGTAGAGATAAAAACATTTAAATCGATAAATCTTCTGAGGGTCATACACTTAAATTAAAAAAAAAAGAACTTACTCACCGTCAAAAATAAATAAAAATATCCCCCAAACAAAGGAAAAACGCGCTGAAATATTTTACAGAACGATATTAACTTCATAAGAAAATATTAAAAATAATTGACAAAGTTCTTTTTTTTTCTTCTTTTATACTAACAATTGTTTGAATCCTTTTGTTTGTAAATTTTTAATTGGCAAAAAATATTGTAAAATAACCAGCTCCAATTCAAATCGTAAATCTCTTACCCTGTGTAGACTGATACTTCAGCTATTAATTGAAATCATTTCATGATGCATTAAAACCAGAAGTCACTATTCAGCTTCATTTCTTAAACTGAGATGAAAAGTCGTTAAGATAAAAGCAGCAAAACTCGCTAGAGAATTGCTCAACGGAGCTGACGAATTTGAAATGAGATCAACGTCATTATTGAAATAGAATTTCTCTGGGAAATATCAATCAATCAATCAATCAATCAATCAACTCCCAAGTTAAGATGCAGATTTGTCAAAGTCAGATATAAATTCGTTGATAGGTTATTGATAAGTTAAAATATTCTGTTCTTTGTGTTATGTAGCGATATGTGTAGGACTTCGTTTACTGAACATGCATTAAACAGTTTAAAGTGACATCCATAAAGAATTTGGTTATTCTAAACTATTTTTAATTTAAACTGAATCCAAATTCGTTTAACTCGTTCATTCGGATGGTTTGTTTTTAGAAAGGTTATTATATTCAAAAACAGAAAAAAAGAAAGAAAAGAAAATGTCTTTGATATTCCCTAATATTTTATGATATGTCATGTCGGCTAGAGCTGTAGAATACACCGACTGCAGCTTTGCAGAAGGGTAAGACTCTCCCAACGATTTTCCCGCATATGACAATAAGCAATCTGCTGGTGAGGTTCCCATAATGCTGGAACTTTGGGGAATGCGGAGTACCCTTTCATTGCAATCACTCCCAGGTCTTCTCTGGCTCGGAGTGGTAGCACCTGATAGGGTACTATCTAAGGGTTAAATAGAACTGTTAGATATTTAAACTGAATGCAAACAAACTTTATGCTAAAAAGAATTGTTTGAAATACATCTGTTTGACCATTTTACTGTATGTAAACAAATGACTGGTTTTAAATTGAATTGGTTGTGATACGAAGCAATACTTGGAACCATTTATCTTTGTTGACTTATGCTAAATTGAATCGTCAGAAATAGAACTTGTTCGATCATTCAATTGTGTGTATCTGCAAAATGAGTTTAGAAATCATATATTTAATATATGTAAAAAGAGAATTTGGCATTGAACAATGGTTGATATGGTATAAAACTAAACCCCAACCATGCCTTTTGATTGCCTTTCAAACGATTGTGAAGATTAAGACGTAAACGGAGAGATATTGTTCACACATTGTGTAAATGCTCATAATATAGGTTATAATATATAAATATAATATATTCATAATAGAGGAATGTTCATAATATAGTTAAAAATAATTTAAAAACTTTGAACTTCTGAATTTAAATCAAGTGACGACAGGAAAAGTGACCACAGGAAGGAAAAGCAAATGTATTTCTTGCTGCTTAATTCCGTTTCCAGTGAGGCGATTTAATTCGGGGAACTTAAAAAATTGGATCTTGTTACATACAAAACTTTTATTTCATTCGCTAATGTTGTCATGTGGGGAAGATTGTTATGAATTTTCCCCAGCATCAATTCGCGTAGCTAGGAAAAAAGCTTCATTGGTATATAATTAGTGGATCAGTTCACATAACTCCGTAGCAATATCTCATCAAAGGATAGGCATGGGCTGCTATAAAGAGGTTGTCAATCATTCGAAAATATGGTCTTTTCGATAAAATAAAGCGGGAAATCTTCCACGCTGTAGATGTGTTGATATTACCGAATAGTTACACTATTTGGAGTCCAACGAAACGATTAGAGAAAAAGCTAGATGGGAACTACACAAGAATGCTTCGTGCGGTTTTGAACAAGTCTAGGAAGCAGCACCCCACAAAACTGCGGCTGTATTATCGCTTGCCTTCCATTTCACAAACAATACAAGTAAAGCAAACAACACATAGTGGGTACTGTTAGAGATGCAGAGACCAATTCATAAGCAACGTTCTCCCATAGACTCCAACAAATGGACATACCAGAGTTGGCCGGTCAGAAAAGACTTGCATTAGTTCCATGCGGGCACTGAATGAGAGAGAGAGAGAGAGAGAGAGAGAGAGAGAGAGAGAGAGAGAGAGTCATAACTTGATGATATGATGATGATATATAATTACCTAGTACAGAGGTTCCCCACTAGCAGACGCTCGAGTTTCATCCATGAGGCTATTCATCAAACTCAAAATTTTCTTTACGTTTTTTGATGTTGACAAAAGAAGTACCGTTTCAACTGCAGAAGGAACTCATTAATCTTCAGTATTCAAGAGATTTGAAGATTTCATACTTGCTATATCCTCAATTTTTATAAAAACCACGTGCTCCCAATCCACACGCTAATCTTATCATCTAGCATAGTGAAGATGTTTGGCATTACATACTGCTGAGAACAGACGTTTTCCAAAATAAAGTAAAGCTAAGAGCGCGCAAGGTGAGCAACTATTAAATCATCACCTGCCCGATGTGCTTCTACTGTCAAGCTCTTCATTAAACCTGATATTGCATCTTTGGGTTGATTGGTTGGTAGGTAAGTACGTTTTATGGCATATCAACCTTTGTAGGTTATTTAATGCCAAACACGTTCTGATACAAATAATCAATTCTATTTCAAACAATTCAGTTTAGCATAAGTACGCAGTTTAAATGTAAGTACACAGTTTGTCAAAAACATTTCTATTTCAAGCTATTTAGTTGCGTCAAACAGTTCTAATTCAGCTAATTCAGTTTAGTATAAGTATAGATTTTGTTTACACGCAATTAAATGTCAAAACAGTTCAATTTGAAAAATTTCAGTTTAACGTAAGTGCATTTTCAATGTTAAAACAGTTCTATTTCAAACAATTAAGTTTTGCATAGGTATGTAGTTTAAATATCAATTCAGTTCTATTTCAAGTAATTTAGTTTAGAATATGTACGCAGATTAGTTCTATTAAACCCATAGATAGGACCCTATCAAGTGCTACCACTCCGGGCTTGAGTGGACCTGGGATCGTTGGCAATGAAGAGCTGTTCCATATTCCCCAAAGTTCCAGCATTACTGGAACCTCACCATCAGATTGTTTAGTATCATAACACTCATTGTTTTTTTTACCCCACTGCAGAGGTGCAGTCGGTGTATTCTACAGCCCCAGCCGACTGGGCAATGCAGAGTTAAATGTAAAAACAGTTTTATTTCAAATGATTCAATTTAGCGTAAGTACGCAGTTTAGATATTAAAACACTTTTATTTAGAGCAATTCACTTTAGCCTAAGTACACAGTTTAAATGCCAAAACAGTAAACTCTCGAAATATCTTTTTGTGGTTGCATACAAATTTAGATATCACATTAATAAATCACGATTGTTACCTTGTGAATTTAGCTGTTATTTTTATTCTTTTCAGATCATAGCTTCGGACCCTTCTGAATTAATCTTTGTGGCTCTTCGGCTAAAAAAGCAAGAGACCTCTGACCTAATACAAAAATTATATTAAAAAAAACTTTATTATTTTTAATGAAACCTGTATTAATAAAAGACTGCTACATAAATATACTGAAGGAATTCCGGTAGCGTCGTGGCTAAAGTACTTGACTAGAACATCGTAGTTAACGAGTTCGAACTCCAGTCAGGCTATTACGTTCACCTTCGTACAAATACCCTTGGGAAAGGTATGAATTTTCTTATACCCCCAGCAGTGGTTTAAATATCATCATAACAGTTCTTTTGCAAGGGTAAATTTGGTATTAAATAACCCACGCAGGTTGATAAGCCATTAAACAAATCATAAATACACAAGACTTGATGAGCTTTAAAAAAGGTTAAAAAAAATCTGAATTTAAATTTTATGAGATCATAATTTTTAAATAACTTCCTTTAGAAAAGTCATTTCACCCTTCACCACAAGGTGTCCTCGTGGTGTAATGGTTAAAGCGATGAACTGCGGAATCGTAGTACGCGAGTTCGTACTCCAGTCGCGCTATTACGTTCACTTTCGGGCAAATACCCTTGGGAAAGGTATGAACCCCCTTATTCTCCCTCCAGCTATGGGTAAATAGTAGGACAGACTAGGTTCTTCAGCCTTGGTGAGGCAACTAGTCTAGGAGAAGGAAAACTCTGAATTCAAACCTGTTAAACTCCGCTTAAAAATTGACCTTGTGTCATATCCTGCCCGAGCGGAGGGGTTGGTAAATAGTACCACAAAGAAAAAAAAACAAAAAAAACAAAAAAAAAAACAACATACATATGAATTCGATACAGTTTTATAGAGGACATAACTGCTGGCAAAAGTCCGTGAAAAATTTTGATACATTCATTTTGATAAGAAGCCTCATACTTTTTTCAATCTTATCAAGTGAAGTTTTTTAAGAATGTTTTGATTAATGCTTTAATGTAACCATTGAGTATAAATGAATTTGAAAAAAACTAGATAATATTTCAACATAATTTTAGAATTGTAAAATTGTTTCAGAAAACTATAAAGATTAATTTTAATGATTTTGAAAATACTAGATTGGTTGGAAAGAAAGTTGCTTTTTTGAAAAATAGAATAAAAAAAAAATTATAAATCCATATATTCAACCCCCGACAACTTCAAACAAAGAGAGTTCCTATGGAAAAAGGGGCTAATATAACATTTTAGTCGGCAAGTTTGGACTTGGGTGGACTAAAAATGAAAAAAAATCGGTGCTACCGATGTATGTAGGAACACTTGTCACAGTCGACCTCGTGTGAATCCTCTCTTCAACACATACTGTATCTCTTCTTGGCATTCTCTCCCTCTAGTACGTGAATGATTGATTTTATTAGCATGTCAAACCGCCTGAGTATATTTTATGCCTAGAGGTTAGGGAATAGAGAAAATTGTACATTTATCTTTACATTTTTTGTATAGTTTCTTAAGTTTTTTTTTTACACACCGTAATAGTGGCCAGTCGGCTAAAGCAGTAGAATACACGAACCAACTTTTCAGAGGGGTAGGCCCCCCCACAATGAGTGTCCTGATATAATATTAAACAATCTGATGTAATGCTGGAGCTTTTAGGAATGCGGAGTACCCCTTCATTGCCATTGCTCCCACGTCCTCTTTAGCCCAGAGTGGTAGCACCTGATAGGGTCCTAACTATGGGTTAAATAGAACCGTTTGACATTTAAACTGTGAGCAAATAAATGACTTGGGTTAAATAGAATTGTTTGATCATTTAACAGTATTGTAATATAATGGCCGAGGGATTTCGTTTCATGACTTTGGGTTTAATTAGGCTGAGAACCTTTCGGCTCAGTGCATGGGTTACTTAGGTGCCACATTAACACAGGTGTTCATGCGCGCGTACGCAGAGCGGACGTGTCACTCAGAGATGTCACAATAGCTTTAGATGAGAAACGGGGTTACAGAGTGTGCGGAGGATTTTGGGAGATTTTGAAAAAGTCAATTAGTTGAGATGAGATCTGCCTCGGGGGAAGACGGTTAGTTTTCGCTTGCTCGCGGAGACCTTTGTGGCGAGTGCCACACGTATTGGCGGGGCAGATGAAAAAGCTAGAATAGAAAGATTGTGCCCCTCTCTCCTTATGTCGAAAAACCTTTAAACTCAAAGGTAATAAAAAGTTTCGTACCTGAACTGAGAAGTTGTTACGTGTTTTTCGAATTTCGAGATTCCTATGTTCTATCTTTATGGACATTCGATGTACGTTTCACACATAGCCATATCATTGCTATGGTACAGTATGTAAACAAATGATTGATGTTTAACTGAATTGTTAGTGACACATGACAATACCTGGAACTATTTGACAGCGCAAACGAATGAAGAGTATCCAATAGAGTAATTAGTGTTAAAAAAACAATGCTTGTAACCACTTTACTGGTTACGAGAGACACAACTCGGCTGCACCGGATACTTTTGCCGATGTCGTGAAGGTGAAGAACCACACTGGGCTGTGAGATGCTGAGCTCGCCTGATACTCTTTCGAATTGTACTCGTTGGATTTGTCTCTACGACTATGGAACATGGCATAAGAATCGATACTTTTAGGCCTAGTTAATATTGCTTGCTTGTTGAGGTTCTTGCAACCCAAGCAAAATATCTTGAACCATCTGGTTATTATACAGTGACAAGTGCACCATCACCGTTCGCACAACAAATGTTTTTGGTGGCTTCCATGGCGTTATGGCCCAGTTCAAACTCATATACTATAAGTACGCGAATTAGACAACGTCGCTTGTTTATTTGTGCGGATTTCAAATCATACACGAAGTGAAGCAATACACAACATGTCAGCACACCAACTATTGGGTGTCTCACAGTATCTTAAAATATATGCAACCCATTAATAGGATAGTTATTTATCACCGAGACAAGTGCAATGGCGGTCAATTGGAACATGTTTAGTAAAAATCAATTTTTTTAAAAAATTGTTATCATATCCGCTTCCAGGAAATGCAATCTTTTTTTAGTTTCTTGTCTTAGTAATAAACCATTATCATATAAATGGGCGGCATGTATTTTGAGACATTTGGAGACAAAATCATTCCAAACTAGTTAGTGTCACAAAATATTTTTCCTCTCTTGTACAAGACATTGTGATCGAGGTTTAATAGTTGTTATAGTATAATATTTTCAAATCTGAAATCAGAAAGAACTCAACATTATTATTAATGGGTCCAATGTATACTGAGACACCCTATACATTCATTTTCAGACAAACAGTTTTTTTTTTATTATCCCTAGCTATGGTTGAGATAGTAACATTACCGTTCTTTTATAAAGATGACTTCGGCATTAAATTACCCCAAAATCTCATAGAACGAAATAAGCTTCAGGATATTATATTATTTTTTATCCCAAGCAACGCTAGGTATTTCTGCTAGCCTAATATAGAATGGGATTTTATATATGCCCTATAGTGAAACATGCCAATTTATTTTTTCAGATTGTCTTCCTTCCCCCCCCTCTCTCTCTCTCTCTCTCCTACACACGTATAAGATAGATTCTCGTGTCTGGGGGTCCAACAACTCGATTAAAGATGTGAAGCATTGGACCTGCCGATACAGAAGATTTGTTTATAGCGTTAAAGTTTTGTAAAGAAGCAGTCCCACTTTGTGGATGAGCTTATGACAAATTCTCCGAAAAACACTCCTAATGTTTTGAATTCAGAATTTTTCCTTAAGACTAGTTGACTTACTAAGGCGAGAGAACCCAGCATACCATAAAGCACACACACACACACGCACACACACACACACACACACATATATATATTTGTGTGTCAAATGAAAAATCCATTTTTAGGTTCACACGTAGCCTTACTAGGGTCTTCTTTAAAGTCTGTAAACCACCGGGAGTGGTGGATCTTACTCATCCTGACCCACCATATTTTTTTAGTAGATTCAGTGTTGTCCTTTTCCTTTACTTGCTATTTTAACGAGCCTAGAGGTATCAAACTGCTTTTTACCCTCAGTGTATATATATATATATATACACGTCTATATGTGTGTGTGTATGTGTAAATATGTTATGTAGTTTCTTTTTGGAAAAACTTCAATGGAATTTAAATATATCTTTTGTTTTCTATTGATGTTTCACTTCTTTTTCATTTCCTGTGATAACTTTCACTGTGCCTTTAAGCAATACCTTCGCAGATGCGACACAAGGTCAGTTTTTAAGCAGAGTACGGTTGGTTTTAATTAAGAATTTTTCTTCTAGACTGGTTGCCGATACAAGGCTGAAGAACCCATATTTACATAGGAGATAATGATGTATGACTATCTTAATAGCATTTGCGCGAAAGTGAAACGCAGAAGGCTCTGTCCAAGATTTGAAGTTGGGTCACTGTGTTTCTTTCCTAGAACGATAACCGTTACGGCTCGTACTTCTGTAAGTGAAGTAGGTGTAGCAGACTAAGTTTGAGTTTTGTTTATCAGAATATCAACATCTGTGGGTCATTTAATGCCAAAAAATTAGATTGGTTTGAAGTTCTATATGGGTTTTAGGGTTTATGGTATGAGATTTTATAGTATTTGATTATAATTGGTCAGATTTTATGGGAAAGGAAGATTTGGTCAGATTTTAGGGGAAAGGATGATTTGGTCAGATTTTAGGGAAAAAGGGTTGATTTGGTTAGATTTTAGGGAAAAGGATGATTTAGTCAAATTTTGGTGAAGTGTAATCAAACTAAGGAAAAATTGATAAATAATAATGAACAATCAGTTCATACCAGTAATCATCGGAGCACTAGAAAATACATTCAGCTTCGTCTTGGACTTGAACTTGGGTCGCCGATTCAATTTCCTACGACGCTAAGTCCGCCTTCCGTCAGTATAAAGTAAATTTAAATTTTAGTATTCAAATTTCTTTCCATCAGTTAAAGCTCTTTTTCTTTTCTTTTTAAATCCAACTTATTTTTTCTGTTTACAAAGGTAATTGGAATTGATTTCAGTCGACTGATGCCCCAGCGTTCTCAACTGGCAAGCACTAGTGATGCTACCATATGGCGCCCATAGTTTAAGAGAAGTGCCAATCCATACGTAAATGATGCCACCAGAAATGAGAAAAACCATTCTAGAAAGATATTGATTTCCAAGTTCCACGAACGAAGATTCAACTAAAATATATGCGACTACTATTTGAGTTAGACATATTTTTGCGTCTCCGAGTGATTGCTTTGGAAAGAACGTTCGGATTTGAAAGGGACTGAGTGTATTATTACGAGAGATATTTAATTCATTTCTGTAATTAAATTAGATTAAATTTACGAAGAAAAAAAAGTTATTTTTCTATTCGATATAATTCCAATAATCGATCTGTTAATGTCAGAATGCAATTAAGGATGGGTCATTGATTGATTTACGAAGAATTAACAAGGAAACGAGCATACATGTACGTGCATACGAGGAAGAGAGATTGCTACACACACACACACACACATATATATATATGTATATATATATAAGAAAGAGAGAGAGAGAGAGAGAAAGAGAGCGATCTATTAAAATTTGTAAAGAAGGGCGATTGAGACAAAAAGAGAGGAAGAAAAGGAGCAATTGTTTGAGATAGAGGAAAACTAATTGTGATACACACAGAAAATAGAGAGACTGAGATGTACAGAGGAAGGGAGAAAGAATCAAAAAGAGAGGGAGAGACAGTCAACAAACTATTGAGAAACATGCGTATAAATGTTAGAGAGGAGAGAAAAGAAGCAACAAAGAACAGTTTTGAGAGAGAGAGAGAGAGAGAGAGAGAGAGAGAGAGATAGAGCGAGAGAGAGTGTGTGTGTGTGTGTGCGTGTGTGTGTGTGAGAGAGAGAGAGAGAGAGAAAGAGAGAGAGAAAGAGAGAGAGAGAGTGAGAGAGCAATTGAGATAGAGGAAAGTGTTTGCAATAGAAATAGAAAGCACTTTCGGTATATATATATATATATATATATATATATATATATATATATATATATATGTATATTCGTTTTAACTTATATATATATAAATATATATATATAAGTTAAAAACGAATGGATACATGATTTTAATAAGAAATGAAATTAAAATCGACTAAAATAAATCCTGAGGCGCCATTCGACCGACACTTTCCAAAGGAAAAGTAATCGTCGGTAATTAATAAACCGAGCGATAAAACAAAGAAGGGTGTGATCTTAAAAGAGATGAAGAGGAGGGAAAAATTCCTAGCGGTCATGATAAATCCTAACATAAGTTAATTTGTCAATGGGCTTTCTTTCTGCCTACGTAAGGGCGGACGCTGCATGGTTACTAAAACAGCTTCAAGGATATTAAGACGATTTTTTTTGTCTCGTCTGAATAATGCTCATAGGCATTTATACTGATCAAATGATCGACAATGGCGGACTATGAACCAGTGAATCGAAACTGTTTACATTTCGCATAGATTCATACCTTTTCCATGGGTATTAGTGCTAACTATTCTCTCTCCAGCTATGGGTAAATAGTAGGACAGACTAGGCTCTTCAACCTTGGTATGACAAACGGTCGAGGAGAAAGGAAACTGTTAAATTCTGTTTAAAAGTTGCCCCTGTGTCGCATCCAGCTTGTGTGGAAGGGTAGGTAAATATAAATTAGTAAATAGGCAGATGTCGAACGAACACAAATATTCTGGATTAGCAAAATGTTTTAATTTGTGTATAAGAAACGCAAATTGAAAAAGTGTCTGCAATATAATAGTCTAAATAGATAAGATTGGATCGAGGATTTCAACTTACTATTTAGCCAGTTAATTGTTTGGTTTGGTTTAGTTTCTTTGTTTAATGGCATATCAACCTTTGTAGGTTATTTAATGCCAAAGCCATTTTCCTTTAAGAACAGTTGTGGTACTATTTAACCCATAGCTGGGAAGATAAAGGGTTCATACCTTTCCCAAGAGTATTTGCGCGAAAGTGAACGTAACAGCGCGACTGGAGTACGAACTCGCTTTCTACGATTCCGCAGTCCATCGCTTTAACCATTACACCACGAGGACACCCCCCGCCAGTTAATGTTAGGCAAAGCCCATCATCGACAAAATGGATGTACGAGAAACATTGAAATTATGTATATTATGTAATCCATGCATTCTAGGACGTTAGGAGTGGACAAGAGGAATTCTTTCAAACTTCTTTAGAAAAAAAGTTTTTTTCTTTTGAAATTGTGGGAATCTTTTCTTTACCCTCATTTCAGTCTTTCGGGTGTTGTCCAATAAGATATCACATAACTGTTCAAATTTGCTAACATCGTCCAATGTCTGCTATTTTAGAAATATAATTGGAACCGTTGAATATTACTACACCATCTCTTCTATTAGGTTTAGTCATATAAACGAAGAAGTTTGACTCATATAATGGCTTTTTGCCAAAGAAATCATCGTCAGTGATTGTTGGGTCTATAAAACTATGTGCAAATTCATTAAGGAGAACCTCTATACAAGCAAAATTTTTGATAGATGTAGGTAAGTGTTTTCTTTGTTTTTAAATTAGGAATCCAATATTTCTAACTCAACGAAAGTTGTCACCTTATCAATTTTATTGTTGGTGTGGATACAAACATCCAACCCAGGAGAAAAAAAAACTAATTTATCAATTTCTGACAAATTACAGTTGGATAAATTAAAAATCATCTGTCAGAATCAATCCGAGAACAACAATTTCTTTTTAATCTACATATTCAAATGATTTTTGGTTAGTTGGATTTCATGGCATATCAACTTGTAATTAACTTGTGGGTTAATTAATGCTAAATCCTGTTCATATTAAAAATATATGATTTGGATTGCTTTCTTTGGTTAATGGCATATCAACCTTCTTGGGTTATTTAATTTCAAAGCCACCCTTCTATAAAAAAAGTAGTTTTACTATTTAACCCATAGCTGGGAGGATAAAGGGGTTCATACCTTTCCCAAGGGTATTTGTCCGAAAGTGAACGTAATAGCGCGATTAGAGTTCGAACGCGCTTACAACGACTCCACAGTCGAGCGGTTTAACCATTACACCACCCCTAACATGTAAGTTGTTAACACGTTGTGTAGATAACATTTTTAAAAAAGCCTGCGTTTATTTTTAAATGGTTTCAAGTATTATGTAATACTAATATTTTCATTTAACATCAGTCATTTTTAATTATGATTTGTAAGTAATTTTACTTTGAATGAATAGGAACAAAATCTTTTTTGCAAACAAGTATTGCTAGTGTTTCTATATCGTTACACGGTCTCAATTATTGCTATTTAACACAAATAATTCTACCTAATATTGAACATTTTTCTGCACACAGTAAAGTGGTTGCAAGTATTGTTATCTAACAAAAGTTCTATAAAACACAATTCATCCATTTACACACAGATAAATCGTTCCATGTATTGCAATGTATCACAAATTATTCAATTAAACATCAGTTATTTGTTCACAGTTTAAATATCTAACAGTTTTATTTGACTCATCGGTGTGACTATCAGGTGCTACCGCTTCGGGTCAGAGTGGACGTGGGAGCGATGGCAATGAAGGGGTACTCCATATTCCTCAAAGATCGAGGATCGGAGCCACACTAGCAGATAGTTTTGTGTTATATCTAGGACACTCCTGGGGAGGTAATACTCTTCTGGAGAGATGCAGCAGTCGGTGTAATTTGCAACCTTAGATGACTGGGCTTCATACGATAGTTGTTTTAGAATAAAATTTGTTCCTGGCAACCGCATCCTCTCTCTCTCTCTCTCTCTATATATATATATATATATATATATGTATGTATGTGTGTGTGTGTGTGTGTGTGTGAGAGTGTGTTTGTACTTGGATTTGTTTTGCAGTGTGCAATAATGTTTTAATTCTTGACGAATTATTCATGGCGGTGAAATACGTACTACTTTCTGAACATTGTAATGTACACCAAGTTTTGGTTTTTATTTCAATGTATACAATATACACTATCAGTGAGGCCTGGAATACGTTGATTGTATCCTTTGCAGAAGATAAGTCCACTTCCTAACGGGTGTCCGAGGGAAGTCACTAAACTGCATCGGATGGTGAGGCTCCAATTTTGGATAACTAGAGGGTGCGGTAGTAAAATATGAAATAACACTGGTTTACAAAGAAATTGAGGCAAGCACAAAAATACCCGTTTTTACCTAATTTGAGGATGCTGAATTCAAATTTGAAATCCGTTTTTACTCATCACCTCTAGTTTTTTAGATATGCATAGTGTGCATTTTGTGCATATACGGTACATAAAGGCGTATATGAATTCAGGGTTAATTCTAATATTGTGAGACTTATGGCTTATTTTTTAGTTATTATGCACTAAATGTAAATGATAGCATTACATTATATATATATATAGTTATATATCAAGACGGATTTTGACAGTTAAGGCAGCAGGTCTCAATCCACACTCTGGCAGTCATTGGAAGAGGTTGTCTCGCAGGCGGCGCGGGAGGTTGGTGTCCCTCAACTATCGTGTTACACATCTTTTGGGTTACTAAATATTAGTATTACATTTTCAAATGCACATTTAGTTTTATCTTTTTATATTTTCAGATTCTCCAGTGGCTTCAAGCACGTCAAAATGTCGAGGATGCCTCAACAAGGCCAATTCTTTCTGCTACGTGTGTGGGGACTTCACAACAGTTGCACAGCGTCAAGCCATCACTTCCCTCCTCAGAACCGCCTACTTTCACTATTTTGACGGTAAAATTGGTGATCAGGACAAGTCTTGGGCTCCACACATCTGTTGTAAACCCTGCTACAATGGACTAACTGCATGGTTTAATGGCAAGAAAGCGGCTTTCAGCTTTGCAGTCCCGATGGTTTGGAGAAAGCCGCGAAACCACGCAGATAATTGTTATTTTTGTTTAACTAATATAACTGGTTTCAATGCATCTTCTAGGAAAAAGATCAAATATCCCAACCTTCGATCTGCTATGTGACCCGTTCCCCATTCAGATGATCTTCCTGTACCCACATCTCCAGTAAATAAGGATCTTCTTTCCTCATCAGATGAAGAAATGCCTTCAAGGGAGGATTCTGCCGAGTCAATATCTTTGGAAGATATTGAGTCTACATATTCAGGAACAAGTGGTAATGAGCGACACACGATCACGCAAGAAGACCTGAATGATCTTGCTCGTGATTTGTATCTGTCAAAACAGCAGTCAGAGCTCTTGGCTTCTCGGCTTAAACAGTGGAACCTAGTCCAGGAAGATGTAAGGATCACCAGTTTCAGGAATCGGAGCAAATAAGGTCATTGGTCTTCTTATGGGTATGCAAGCAGACTTCACCGAGTACCGTTGTTTTCTCTGTCTCTGGGATAGTCGAGCTGTATCCCAGCATTACAAGCAGAAAGACTGGGGGTCTATAAGCACTTTTGTTCCTGGCGAACACAGCCTCAAGGAGAATCTTCTGGTGGACACGAATAAGGTGCTTCTTCCTCCTCTTCACAGCAAGCTTGGTTTGATGAAGAATTTCCTGAAGGCGTTGCACAAAAATGGTGCTGCCTTCCAACACTTGTCTACTGTGTTCCCAGGTCTTAGGGCTGCTAAGCTCAAGGAGGGCATGTTTGTCGGACCTCAGACTTCTGCTGGATGCTCTTGCGTGACATCCCGGAGGCAAAATACACCAGATCTTCTAAGAAAACACACTTTTGACTGTCTGTGGTACTATGAATTGTGTAATTGTGTCATCCAAGTATATTGATTCAGTCAGTGTTCCTTATCTATCCAGTTTTATCTGTTATAAGCTGCTGCAACTCTTGAAATATGCACATATATTCTCTGTTTATACTAAAATGAGACTACTTAAAAGCCAGAAAACTAGAGGTGATAGAGCAAAACTACTTATAAATTTGAATTCAGCACACCCAAATAAACAAAAAACACCTATCCCCATTCTTGCCTCAGACCAAAAATTTCTTTTTGTAAACCAGTGTAATTTTAAAATGTTTTTTTAGTCTGATTTGTCCAACTTTTGAAAAAAAAAATTTGAATTTTCATGATTAGCTCTATTATTCAACCACGTTTTTAAGAATCAAAATTCGGCCCAATATGAGTAAGCAAGAAAAGAAACGACAAGGAGTCTATGATGGGCTTAACGCCGAAACCAAGCCAAAGTTTCTTTGTCTACCGTATACAAAGCAAAGAAAAAATTCTTACAGAAAAAAAGATTTTTAAGGAAAAGGTGGAGAGGAGGATTGAACAAAAAAGGAATTGAAGGCTTTTTAGCTGCTCTCACGACGGCGATTAAGAAAGACCCTACAACGTCAATAATAAAGCACGTTAATGAATTGAAAGTCCACGGGAAACCTGAGAGGAGAGCAATTAAACAAGATTAAACCCAGACCTTAACCCCGCGGTCTGTTCTGGACTTCGGTCCGGAGCGTGGCTCTGCAAAAGGAACAATGGCAGACTTGGGGCCTTTAATTAGGCACCTAGTTTCGACTAGGCTACCTTCGGGTGGGCGAGCTGCATTTTTGTCTCCTTTGTCCCCCTTGGACGGCACTAGACCATGCGTCTAGTTTAAGCCGTAAACTGGCATACGTGCCCGGACCCACATTTGGGTTCGTGAAACTGCTTGCCTCATCAGGCTCACATTGCACTAAGTGAGCCGATGAGCAGCACAGACAAGCAGGGTTCGAGTCTCGGCTCGTTACCTCCCTTCCCCTCCCCTTTATCCCCACTTTAATCGGCCTTCGGGCTTTTGACCTTGTGTCAAGTCGTGTCTGGTGGGAGGCAGCGACAAATACTAGACCTTAACCCCTTTGGTTACGCTATATAGCGCGTTTTAGAAAACAAAACCAATGCAACTTCTCATTGAAATATTGGTTTGCTTAAGACTGCTATTGAGGAGAAATGTTATAAAATGTCTGACGAATTTATTTTGATGGTATGCAAATCGTTTCCAAAGCGCGTTGATACAACAATTGAAAAAAAAGGTGGCTATATTAAGTAAACTTACTGTTTTTTGTCTATCTTCTTATTTTGTTATTTATTTTTTAAAATCAAAATTAAACTTTATAATAGAGTCGTTTTTTATGATACTAGAATATTCCCAATTTTGCTTCCGCATTCTTTTAGGAGTGATTCACATTCCTTTATTACTCTTACTCACAGATCCACACTAGCCCAGAGTTGTTGTACCTTTTATGGACCCATCTAATTAGACATTCGCAAATTATTTGTGTTAGATAGGAATACTGGAAGCCATAACACTGAAAATGAATTGAATTTGAAAGTGGTTGATTTTAACAGCAAATCAATCTATACCAGCTTAGAGAATTGGGTACATTATGCGCTTATTTTTTTTGTGTCGTTCAAGGTTTTGTACACGATTTTCGCAAATGGCCCGGGAGACCTGGGTTCAATTCCAGGTCAAGTCATACCAAAGACTCAAAAAATAGTACTTGATGTTACATTGCTCAACACTCAGCATTATAAGGTAAAGATCAAGGGTAAAGTGGAGCAATCCAGGGAATAAGGTTACGCCCTCCCCAACACCTCGTTGTAGTAGCTATCAAAAAGGGAGCCTTCGGGTCACCCTTGACTACGGTCGCCAACTTTACTTAAGACCGACTCATTGTCCTAACGGGTAGAGTGTTCACCAATGGTCCGGGAGACCGGGGTTCAATCCCAGGTCGAATCATTCCAAAGACTTAAAAAATGGTACTTGATACCTCCTTGCTGAACACTCAGCATTATAAGGCACGTATCAAGGGTAAAGTGGAGCAATCCAGAGTAAGGAGTAGCACCCTCCCCTACATCTTGGTGTAGCAGCTAAGGAAAAGGGAGCCTTCGGGTCGCCATCGACTAAGGTCGCCAACTTTACTTTATTTACTATATATCAGATTTTCTTATCTAGTACAAATAGTTTCCCAAATGATCAATTTGATCCGTAGATGGGACTGTAAGTAAAAGTAAAGTTGACGACCATTGTCGTGGGTGACCCGAAGGCTCCCTTTTCGATAGCTACTACACCGAGGTGTAAGGGAGAGCGCTACTCCATTCCCAGGATTGCTCCACTTTACCCTTGATCCTTGCCTTATAATGTTGAGTGTTAAGCAAGGCGGTATCAAGTACTAATTTTTTTGAGTCTTTGATATGACTCGACCTTGGACTGAAACTGGTCTCCCGGTCCATTGGCGAAAGTCGATCTGGGAGTAATATCATTGATGAAGTACTTCTAACTACCCAGAATTCTAAAACTGGAGGTTCGCAATCAGATGCCATTTAGTGTCATACCCAAGACACCCCCTTGTTTGGGGGTTTCTTACCTATCTGTTTGGGATACAGTCACTCTATTATAAAACCTCTGACAAGGCAGATTATTGTGAGCGGTAACAATAAATCAAGTAAATTTATTTCATCTATCTATCTATCTATCTATCTATGACCTTTGCTAACACAATATATTATATCCAATTGCCGCGTTTTGATTTAACATATTTTGACATTCATTGAAATAATGTTTTCATTTTTCTAACGTTCAATGTAGAGCGCAGACTGAAGCTTGTAAAAAAACTTTTGATCTTGTTTGGGTAAAGTTTCTCCAACAACATGTAGATTAAATAATAACGCAGCAGACACTTAATTGATTTAACTATAGTTACAAAGATATAAACAATTATAGTAATACCAAGTTACAATGGGTGCCAAATTCTGGTGGGTGCAAAATTTTGTATCATATACTGTTTCTTTTTTCCCCAATTTTCTTTTTCTTCTTCCAAATTTTCATTCTTTCTTCCTTCTTCCAAATTTTCTTTCTTTCTTCCTTCTTCCAAATTTTCTTTCTTTCTTCCTTCTTCCAAATTTTCATTCTTTCTTCCTTCTTCCAAATTTTCTTTCTTTCTTCCTTCTTCCAAATTTTCTTTCTTTCTTCCTTCTTCCAAATTTTCATTCTTTCTTCCTTCTTCCAAATTTTCTTTCTTTCTTCCTTCTTCCAAATTTTCATTCTTTCTTCCTTCTTCCAAATTTTCATTCTTTCTTCCTTCTTCCAAATTTTCTTTCTTTCTTCCTTCTTCCAAATTTCTTTCTTTCTTCCTTCTTCCAAATTTTCTTTCTTTCTTCCTTCTTCCAAATTTTCTTTCTTTCTTCCTTCTTCCAAATTTTCTTTCTTTCTTCCTTCTTCCAAATTTTCATTCTTTCTTCCTTCTTCCAAATTTTCATTCTTTCTTCCAAATTTTCTTTCTTTCTTCCTTCTTCCAAATTTTCATTCTTTCTTCCTTCTTCCAAATTTTCTTTCTTCCCACGTTCTTTCTACCTAATTTTCTGTCTTATTTTTTCTTCCTAATTTTCTTTCTTTCGCTTTCTTTTTTTTCCTCTTCTTCCCAATTTCCTTTTTGCACAGTCGGCTGGGGCTGTAAAATATACTGACTGCACCTCTGCAGAGGGGTAAGACCCCACCCCAATGAGTGTCCTGTTTATGACACTAAGCAATCTGATGGTGATGTTCCAGTAATGCTGGGGATTTGGGGAATGCGGAGCACCCCTTTATTATCATTGCTCCCAGGTCCACTCTGGCCCGGTGTGGTAGTATCTGATAGGGCCCTATCTATGGGTTAAATAGCACTAACGACATACTTATGCTGAACTGAATTGTTTGAAATAAATGTTTTTGACAATTAAACCTTACCTACATTTAAACTGTGTGCTTATGCTAAACTGAATTGTTTGAAATGGAACTGTTTTTAGACATTGAAACTGTACTTACACTAAACTGATTTGTGTGAACTATTTTGACATTTAACTATGAGTAAACAAAATCTGTACTTATACTAAACCGAATTCGCTGAATTAGAACGGCTTGAATAAACTGGATAGCTTGAAATTGAAAATGTTTTTCACAATTAAACTGTACTTGCATTTAAACTGCGGACTTATGCTAAACTGAATTGTTTGAAATAGAACTATTTTCATAAACATGGATTTGGCGTTAAATAACCTACAAAGGTTGATATGACGTAACTCAACAACCAACCAACCAACCAATTGCCTTTCTTTATTTTTTTCTGCAATTTTTCTTTGTTTCTTCTAATTTCTTTCTCTTTTCCTTCTTCCCAATTTACTTTCTCCCAACGTTTTTTCTTCTTAATTTTCTTTCTTTCTCATTTTTCCTTCCTAATTTTCTTTCTCTTTCTTTTCCTTCTTTCCAATTTTCTTTCACTTTTCCTTCTTTCCAATTTTCTTTCTCTTTTCCTTCTTCCCAATTTTCTTTCCCTTTTCTTTCAAGCCGATTTTCTTTTCTTCCCAACGTTCTTCCTTCCTAATTTTCTTTCTCTTTTCCTTCTTCCCGATTTTCTTTTTCTCCCTTCTTCCCAACATTTTTCCTTCTTAATTTTCTTTTTTTCTTTCACCCAATTTTCTTTTTTCCTTTCACCCAATTTTCTTTTTTCCTTCCACCCAATTTTTTTTTCCTTCCAAATTTTCTTTCTTCCTCTCAATTTTCTTCCCCCCCCAATTCTTATTTTGTTTCCATTTTTCATTTTCTTCTTTCTTCTCAGTTCTCTTTCTTTCTCAACTATATTGATGTCAGAAAGCTAGCATCTATCTACAGTTATTCGTAGATAAAATGGCAAGAAGACACTCTTTTTCCTGCGTCAAGTGATAGCATAATTTAAAAAAAAATCATAATCCATTCCTTTGTAATATTGGAAAATGTGGTAAAACCTTCACCTCACTCGTTTTTTTCTTTATCTTCTTTCTCATCCCCCCCACATCTATCTATACTCTCTTTCCTCTCTGTCTCTTTCCTTCTCCGAGCTAAGCTTGATTTAAAACCCCAAACATCTAAATCTGACAATCCTTTTTTAAATTTCTTTTCAAACCCCAACGAACTAATAAATTACAGGAATCATCCAACCATCCTGTTTACGGTCTGTTCTCGGGGGTCGTAATTCATTTTAGATTAAGTGGATGCTAAATTTTAAATCTCAAGAATACTGCAACATATACTGGGGTTGGGTGCTGATTAGATCTAAGTCACGCTTAAAGCACAAGTTGCCAATAGATCACCTTCGTTATGCAGCAATGTGCCTGTTCATTACCTAGCTGGATGATCACTTAGGAAAAGCCAGTATCGCAAGCCTGTGTGCTTTGTAAATTCTATAGACGAGGGATGCTGATAAGTTCTCTGCCAGATCAAGAAGGGAATGACCTAGATATAGGAAACGTAGATGCTGTTCCTCTGTTAGAGGCTTGCTTAATGCAACAGCTATCGTCACAGAAAATGTAATCGGTGACCTTAATGCAAATTATGGACTCGGTTGTTTACGTTTCCCTTGGTGCAAATGCATGAATCATTCTGTTCTCAAGCTATAGGTAAATAGTTGGGAAGAATATATTTTGGAGAGGCAACTAGTGTAAGAGAGGGAAAACTGAATTTAAATCAGCCTTACTCAGCTTAAAAATTAACCATTGTGTCGCATCTTGCGTGTGGCGGAGGGGTTGGGTAAATACATTCGATTTCTCTTAATCATCCAGCAGTTCAACTCACGAGGCACTTTGTTTCCTAAATCCATCTAAGAAAAAACAAAACAAAAAAGGATACCTCACCTTAATAAAAACTATTCCATTTTGGTTAGGTCGAGAACTTTTTAGCCCTCGCTTATACAAGATATCTTTGGTGCGTTAAATAGCTTTGTGGTGTGAGATTTCCGCACAGTATCTTTCGATTTTGTTGGTTGTTACCAAGAGAGAGAGAGAGAGAGAGAGAGAGAGAGAGAGAGAGAGGGGAGGAGAAGGAGATATCAGCATTGGAGTCAAAAATGTTTAAAGCTTAGAAACATGTAAGCATCTTAAATACTGTTTATCTTGTTTTGTTAAATTTGTAAAGAAGATCTGAGATATTTAAGACATTTACAGAGCATAGTTATTATAAGCAATCCTATTTTTCTCGGGAACAAAAGGTATCCTCAACATCAACAATTTTTATGCTGATCCTGTTCATTCATAAAAAATTATATATATATATTCCGCCTTTTGACCTTGTTAAAACTATATTTGGCATCAAGTTTAAATAATTCTCAATAGACAAAAAGTCTTAGTACTGCTCATATTTTATCGGATGGTCCGGGAAAGAATTGACAAAGAAGACAGATTTATGAGAATGGGAAGAGAGCTTTTTATTCCGGTTCCTTTGTTTGCTTTAATCCTCCCTCTGTCTCTCTGTCTCTGTCTCTCTCTCTCTCTCTATATATATATTATAACGGTGTTGGTTATCACTAAATCACTTTGTGGGTTTGTGTCGAACCAATTGCAATATAATATGGAGAATGCTCAATATCTAGAATAGAGCTATTATAAAATAATAATAATAATAATAATAATAATAATAATATATATATATATATATATATATATATATATATATATATATATGTGTGTGTGTGTGTGTGTGTGTGTGTGTGTGTGTGTGAGGCTCATTAGATAAGTAAGGATTATTTTTACGAAAAAAAAAGAAGCAAAATTAACTGTTTTTTCATAAAAGTAAACTCTTCATTGATTGGATTCACTTTATAGCAAAGATATTTCAATTTTGCAAAAATATTTGTTTTCAGGCTATTCAAAATGTCAGAAAATCAAACAGTAGTCTTGGCTTGAATAGAAGTTTGTCATCAAATTTTTAGTGTCTGAGAACTGTAAACCATATTAAATTTACAAAAAAAAGTGAGATGTGCATGGAGAAGCACGATCGAGTGAAAAAAAATGTTTACAAATGGGTTAAACATACGTTTTTCACTCCAAGCCTAAGTCGAAAATTTTCCTGTCATTAAAGAAGATCATGCTGACAATCTTATGAAAATTAAAAGTAAAAGTAAAGTTGGCGACCGTAGTCGAGGGCGACCAGAAGGCTCCCTTTTCAATAGCTACTACACCGAGATGTAGAGGAGGGCGCTACTCTTTTCCTAATATTGCTCCACTTTACCCACGGTACGTACGTTATATTGCTGAGTGTTAGGCAAGGAGGTATTAGGTACCATTTTTAAAGTCTTTGGTATGACGCGACCTGGGATTGAATCCCGGTCCCGGGACCATTGGCGAACACTCCACCCACAAGGCCAATGAGCCGGACTTATGGAAATTAAATGGGCCCATCACTAATGATTTCTTTGAAAAACGTGAAATTGTAAACAATCTTTCTATTGATAATTATTTGAGAATAATTCTCCTATATTTATTGAATGACCCTCGTGTATATTATACATACTTGGATCAAAGGTTCTGAAATATTTTAGTAGTATTAAATCGTTTGCGGTGCAGGTAAATTTTTACCCTTTAATCCATCGGTTTTTGGAGGTGCTGTGGTGTAGTCGTTATCGTCGTAGAAAATGGACACGGCGACACGAGTTCAAATCCTAGACGAGACTGATTGCATTTCACATAGCACTAATACCATTGGGGAAGGTATGAATCCAATTATTCTCCCTCCAGCTATGGGTAAATAGTAGGACAGACTAGGTTCTTCAGCCTTGGTTAGGCAACTAGTCTAGGAGAAGGTAAACTCTGAATTCAAACCTGTTAAACTCCGCTTAAAAAATGACCTTGTGTCATATCCTGCTCGAGCGGAGGGGTTGGTAAATAGTAACCCATCGGTTTTAGCGAAAACTAAAAATCAGATTCTATTTTTTTGGCGAATACAGCAAGCATTACTGACGACCAGAGATGATATTTTTTCAGGATGTTTACATGTATTAGCCAAAAAAAAAAAAAAGCAAGTAGAATCTGATTTTTAGTTTTCGCTAAAATCCGATTGGGTAAAAATTTACCACGGTGCGTCTATCACATGACAATTTAATCCATAGTACCTGCCCTGTGGTTGGTAGCATCAAAATATCGGAATCTCAATATACATGGGACCCATGTATTGGCTAATAACTCTTATAATGATAATGTTGTGTTCGGTTTTGTTTCAGATTTGAAAATAGTAAACAAAAACAACCAGTAAACCTCGATCACAGTGCCTTGGACAAGACAGGAAAAATATTTTGTGTTATTAGACGAACCAGGCACGCAGGACACTGCTGAAGGAGCAGGGACGAGTTCATGAGTGATGTACTCCTATGGACCCCCACATATGACCGAGCTAAAGCAGGACGGCCAGCTAGAACATACATAAAGCAGCTATGTGAGGATACGGGATGTAGCCCAGAAGACCTGCCAGAGGCGATGAACGATAGGGAAAAGTGGCTAGAGAGGGTCAGGGATATCCGTGCTAGTGGAACGACATGATGATGATGATGATGACTTATTTAGAGACAAAATCATTCGAAACTATCTCAAAATACATGCAGCCTATAAATATGGTTTATTACAGAGACAAGTAACACAAAAAAGATTGCATGTCCTGGAAGTTGATATAATAACGATTAAAAAAACAAGACATTGATTTGATGTCTCTTGCTCAAAGGATGCATTTTTACGGGACATGTTCCAAATGACCGCCATTGCGCTTGTCTTAATAATAAATGATTATCATATTAATGGGTTGAATATATTTTGAGACACTCTGTTGTTGTTGTTGTTGTTGGCGTCCGTATTCGAGGGCGACCTGTAGGCTCCCTCTTCAATAGCTACTACACCGAGGTGTAGGGGAGGGCGCCACTCCTTTCCCCGAATTGCTCCATTTTACCCTTGATACGTACCTTATATTGCTGAATGTTAAGCAAGGAGGTATCGAGTACCATTTTTAAGTTTTTGGTAAGACGTGACCTGGAATTGAACCCAGGTCTCCCGGACCATTGGCGAACACTCTATTCACTTGACCAATGAGACACTCTGTAGTTGTAGTATGATAAGCAGATGGTTCAAGGTATTTTGCTTGGGTTGCAAGAACTTCGACAAGCAGTCAAGGTCAAGTAGGCCTAAAAGTATCGATTCTAAGGCCCTGCTCCAAAATCGTAGAGACAAATCCGGCGAGTAGGACTCGGAGAGTATCAGGCGAGCTCGGCATCTCACAGTCCAGTGTGGTTCGTCACCTTGACTACATCCGCAAAAGTATCCAGAGTGGCCGAGTTGTGCCTCTCGTAACCAGTGAAGGGGTTACAAGCATTGCTATTTAACACTAAATACTTTATTGGACATTCTTCATTCGTTTGCGTACTGTCAAATGGTTCCAAGTATTGATATATATCACTAACAATTCAGTTAAACACCAGTCATTTGTTTACATACTGTAAAATGATGAAACATTTTATTTCAAACAATTCAATTAGCCCACGACATTTGTTTGCTCACAGTTTAAATGTCAAACAGTTCTATTTGACCCATAGACAGGACTCTATCGGGTGCTACCACTCCGGGCCAAAGTGAACCTGAGGGCAACGGCAATGAAGGGGGTACTCCACATCCCCCAAAGCTCCAGCATTACCTGAATCTCACCATTAGATTGTTTGATGTCATATCCAGGACACTTTGTGCAGAGTTGCAGTCGGTGTATTCTACAGCCCCAGCAGACTGGGCACGTTTGCTATACTGATAAACTTAAAGAGTGCCTAATATCGGTGACAGAGAATATACATTTAATAGAGAGTTTGTCTGCTGATTGCATAGGCGAGAAACTGAGATTCAATAAGCACCATTGACTATGTCTTCTTACTCACAGTTAAATGTCAAAACAGTTCTATATCAAACAAATCAGTTTAGTGTAAGTACAGTTTCAAAGTCAAAAAACAGTTCCATTTACAATAATTCAGTTTAGCATAAACACGCAGTTTGAATGTAAGTACGGTTTAATTATCAAAAACATATCTATTTCAAGCTATTCAGTTTATTCAAACAATTCAGTTTAGCATAAGTATACCGTTAGTTCTATTTAACCCATTGATAGGGTTCTATCAGGTGCTATCGCGCCGGGCAAGAGTGGACCAGGGAGCGATGGTAATGAAGGGGCGCTCCGCATTCCCCAAAGCTTCAGCATCACTGGAACCTCACCATCAGATTGTTTAGTGTCATATCCAGGACACTCATCTGGAGACTTACCCCTCTGCAGAGGTGTAGTTGGTGTATTCTACAGCCCCAGCCGACTGGGCCAGTGCATCTTTTGATGCGATTTGTATCACGCGCATACTATTACTATCTGCTCGTATGTCTTCCAAAATTGCACCTTGTCGCCATGAATTCAACACCCTCAAAGATCATTCACGTATCTCTTAAACACCTGCGAGTCTCTTCCGGATGACAGTTGACATATCGTTTATATTTTACTTCCTATTCTGCGGCTTCGAGTTTAAGAAGAGTCAGCATCTATCATCAGAAGCTGTCAACATTCTTCGTGCTAATGAGTGCTAATTTTCTTTCCCCGAGCATTCAGTATTTTCGACTGTAACTGACTACTTGACAGTGCCTAAGGTCGTCACTGAATAAGACGAAAAATATCATGGTGGACCTAAGCCAGATGTTTGATGAAAGATCAATGATATGCGTAAATACGACATTTACAACGATTTCACCAGCAGCTTTAGAGGTAAAAAATAGTAGAATCTACCAGTCAGTTTATGCATAGTCAATCGATTTTCAATCACTTTATCAATTCTAGCTAGTTCATATCCTTTTTTCTTCGTTCCTTCATTTCGTTCTTTCTTTTTTCATTCCTTCATTATTTTCTTTCTCCGTTCCTCCACTATTTTCTTCTTTTTTTATCCCTCCATTATTTTCTTTCTTTCTTCGTTCGCCGTTATTTTCTTTCTTTCTTTCTTTCTTTCTTTCTTTCTTTCTTTCTTTCTTTGTTCTTTCATTCTTATCCTTCTTTCCTTCAGTCATTCCTCTATTATTTTCTTTATCTTTCATCATTCCACCATTATAATCTTTCTTTCTTCGTTCCGCCATTATTATCTTTCTTTCTTCCTCCATCATTTTCTTTTTCTTTTTTTCATTTCTTCATTATTATCTTTGTTTGTTTGTTTGTTTCTTTCTTTCTTTGTTCGTCCATAATTCTCTTAGTTGCTTCATTTTTCTTTCTTTTTCATTTGTTTTTCTTTGCTTCTCCCTTTCTTTCTTGTTACCGTTCTTCTGATTTTCTTTTTTCGCTCTTCCATATCGTTTTTCCTCTCTTCGCCTCTCCACTTCTTTCATTGGTTCGTCCTTCTGAACTGTAGCACCAAATCGTTGAACATGTTTTGTCTTCTCAATACCTACCTGAGCAGATTTCCTTCTCATGGTGTTGGACGACACGCCATGATAGAAAAACCTTCACGTTGAAAATATCGGAAAACATTGAATGTAATAATACGTTTTATCTTTCCATAAAGTGACCCCTCTATTTAAAACACGGGACGGTTTGTGTGGGCAAGAAAGCCAGAATAACATGGTAGATCGAAAATGGATGAAAGCTATCTGGAAAAGATACAACTGTTCTGATGTAGAGGTTTCTTTCTTTCCTTCTTTTGATTATAGCAACCCCAACAAGTAAGTTCTATTTGTGTATCTATGAGATAAATTGAGTGTAATTTCAATTACACTTTACAGGTAGCTATGAGTAAGATGACAAGTGCTATTAAAATTGAATTTCTTACGGGTGTTAATTAGATCTGCAACACTAATTTGTCTCTCTTTCTTTCTCTTTTATCTTTAGTTTTCTTTTTTTTTTCTTACCCTACCCCTCAATTATTCATTCTTGTCATTGTATTGTTTTTCTTCTCGTTTGCTGTATCTAAGTACGTAAGGTTCGTAAGGTTTCTGCGTTTCTCATCCCAGCCCTCTGGTTTTATTACCACTCAATCTCTTCTTAGGTTTAGATAATTTTCTTTACAAGGAAGCCAAATGTTTATGGTGGTTGAAGTAATCAGATTATTAATTGGCAAATTTTGCAATTTTTAGCCTAAAATATGCGTGAACGTGTTTTTCTATTCAGTTTCTATGTTCTGAATTGAAATCAGTACGAATGATTTCATTGTAGAAATGCAATGGAAAGAGAAATGAATGCAATGGAAATTAAAGAGAAATGAATTGTCAAATATTACTGACATATAAAGATTTGACAGAATAATTTCCTTTATTCCTATTCTATTTTCTTTCTTTTCCCTTTCTTTACTTATTGTAATCTCAAGAAGAACGACATTGTTAGTAGTTAGAGAAAGTGTTACTGATAGAATAGGGCTTCATGTGTGCATATATCTACCGACTCCTCCGAACATATAAGATGTGACACGAGCTCAAATTTTAAACAGATTTTAACAGGTTCGAATTCAGAATTTTTCTTCTCCTTGCCAAGGCTAAAGAACCCAGTCTACCCTACTATTTACACATAGCTGGACGGAGAATTATTGTATTCATGCTTTCTCTAGGATATTAAGTATTATGTGAAACGCGATCAGCATCATGTAGAATTTGAACTCGTGTCTCCGTGTCCATTTCATACGACGATAACCATCACACCAAGGGCTATATATATATATATATATATATATATATATATATATATATATATATATATATATATATATATATATATATATATATATATATATATATATATATATATATATATATATATATATTTACTAATCAAATATCTACCAGTATTCACGGTACCAGAAAAAAACAAAAAACCCCTGGCCAGGAACAAGAGAAAAAAATATCTCGAATCACGGTCCAGAGGAAAAAGAAAAAAGTTTTTGGGGTAAAAAAGAAAGAAAAGACCAACCTCGTCCTACTCCTTGAAAAAAATCAAGGGGTACTTAGTCAGTGGCCAAAAGAAAACCAAAAAACCCTCCGCGAATACTGCAATACTACAATTACTAAAGTGCTCAACATTAAACAATGGAGCCAATGGAGTTAATTCTCTATATATATATATATATATATATATGTGTGTGTGTGTGTGTGTGTGGATAGCAGTACAATTTTCTTTTCTTATCGTAAATTCACAAAGAATGATATTGTCAGTTGATTATGGATAGTGTTATTGACAGAACACAGAGCTTTTATTATCATTTTTTTTTCTCTCATTACTTTTTTTCTGGATAAGTTTGGTACTAGTAATTCATACGATTTGGTAAAATCAGTTCTCATATTTCTTTGGGGAGGAAGTTTGTTTTCCTGGGTTAAATTTACCAGTAAAGCAAAGAAAAAGTAATATTGTTTTAAAGTCTTCGAACAATATCGCTTGATGATATCAATCTCTTATGTGATTTAAAAGTCAATTGAATACCAACTATAAATAAAGAAATAAGATAATTTAGATCGGAGAGACACTCATGACTTCAAGGAAGCGTTTTCTATGAAAAGTATTTCGAGATATATGCAATATTATGTTCATATAGGAATCGTAATGGTTTTATTACACACCTGTTACAATCCTGCTCAGTCTGCAGACCTTAGAATATGCCGACTTGTAAAGCACTAAAGTGTCACTAAACTACATACGGTGGTGAGGCTTCAGTTCTCGAGCTCACTGAGTGTAAAGTCACTCTTTTGTTGCTATTACTATCAGACCCGGAGAGATTATATCTGTAAGGGTTCGATCTGTGGGTCCAATAGGTCTGCTTGAAATTATTAGATTAGATAGGAATACTTGAATCTTTACAACTGTGGGTAAATTGTTAGTATTGGATAAAAATACTTGAAACCATATAACGATGATTATTATTAAATTGGAATAGTTTCTTGAAACCCCATTACTGTAGAAAAACAAATGATTATTAAGATCAATTGTTACTTAACGCTATAATTGCTTACAAAGGATTATCAATTACTTGAAATGCTGGAACCCATTTAATCGTGTGTAAATTATTAGTATTAAATATATGTAAAACCATATTAAATTGTGCAAAGTATTTGTATTCAGAATAGTGACTTTAACCTATGATAGTTTACGAAAGATTATCATCATTGGTTATTTAATCCATACTCACACAGCCACCATCATCATTATTCTCATCCTGCCACCATCAGCACGGATATCCCTGACCCTCTCCCGCCACCCTTCTCTATCGTCCATCGCTTCCGGTTGGTCTTCAAGGCTACATCCTGAGCTGTTGTATATAGGTTCTAGCTGGTCGTCCTGCCTTTACTCGTCCATGTGAAGGGGACTACTGGAGTACATCACTTATGAGTTCGTCCCTACTTCTCCAGCAGTGTCTTGCATGTCTGGTTTATCTAACTTGGATAGTTTTCGTGATGGGTGATAAGTGGCCGTATAACTGCTGTTTTGTGAGGTACTACCTCCAGGACTTGTTCAATATTGCTCGCAGCATTACCATGACCACCCAGCTATGGGTGAGTACATTTACTCTGGTTTTGGCTTCAAATGACTCACCAAAGGTTAAAATGCCGTAAAATCACTCACCCAACCAACCTCTTATAATATTCGGCTGAAAGTGAATTCCTAGAAAATAAAAACATGATCAGCTGATTTTTAGTCAGATTTACCAACTCAAAAAATAAAATATTCAATTGTAAAAACATACGTTTAAATCAATAACACGTATTCCCTCGAGTAAGTTCTATAAATCAAATCAATCCTTTTACGTTACGATACTGAAATATATCTACTTATGAAAATCGCTATACAACTCTCGTTTATACATTTACCTACACTTGTTTGACCGAAAAGAGACGGCATAGAAAAACAAGTGAACAGCCTTTTACATGCATAATAGTCGAGAGGATTGCCCGTTCATTATCCTGTCCGCACTTCCCCTAAAAGTCCGTACGAACGCTGGTCGAGTATTGCTTATAAGTCGTTCTGCTCGCCGTTGCAGTGAATAGACCTTTGTGATCGCCTTGAATCTTGCTTTTGTTGTAAATGCAATATGGCTAATATAGATAGAATTTAGTTATATGCGATGAACAACTACGAAGTGCTCTCTCTCTCTCTCTCTCTCTCTCAACATTTATGCAAATCAATGCGCTGTGAAAGAGGAATAGCGGAATTATTATTTGAGACAAGCGTTTATTACTATATTTACCCCGTCACACTAACTCACTCTCCTTATCTCTTTTTCTTCACTTATTGACAGTGTCGGCGGAGGAGTCCTTGTTGCGTAATGACTAACGTGCTAGAGTGCGACATCGTAGTAAGCGAGTTCGAACTCCACTTGTGTCATTACATTCACTTTCAGACTAATGCTCTCGGGAAAGTTATGAACCCCCTTATCCCTTCAGAAATAGGTACCACTACAGTTTTTTTCCAAGAATGGTTTGGCCTTAAATACCCCACGAAGATTGATATGCTGTTAAAACAAAGAAAAAAGAAACCAAATCTCATTGATACTGAAACGAATTTTTTACTTGTGATCTTCTTTAAAAACTATAGTCTATGTGTATATATATTTAAGGTAAAACGTAAATAAGAAAAAAGCATAAAAATACCTGAGGCAAATATGGCAGAGCAGTTCTAAAACATGAAATAAATTATTTGCATTAAACTTCAAGTAATTAACATAATCACAAGACGGAATTAGAAAAAATGCTTAATCAACAGTATTTATGGTGTGAGAAATTAGTCTCGTAGCATATACATACATACATACATACATACATATATATATATATATATATATATATATATATATATATATATATATTTCACAAGTAAATGTATATTAGGTGAGTCATCAATCTTTTCACAGAAGCAAGCATATATATATATATATATATATATACAGTGATAACTCGAGATACGAAATCAATTTGTTCCGAAGGGGATTTCGTATCTTGGAATTTTCGTATTATGGGACGAGATTTACCCTATAAATAACGTAATTCGCTCCAACTCCCAAAAAAGTCGTATGAAGTGTAAATATTATCCTCCACCCGACGGAATATTGTTCGTTAATGAAAACATAGTCATTTACGTAAATGTTAAAAAACAATGAGAAAATTAAATAGATAAAAAATAATAATAAATGTTGTTACGAATAATAACACTTTACATTTCTAATCGGGCACTTTCGATTTTCGTTTTCGTATTTTGAATATTTTTTATTAAATGGGACGGAAATATGTTCGAAGCCCGTTTCGTATTCTGAATTTTTCGTATAATGGGCTTCTCGTGAGTCGAGGTTCTACTGTGTATATATATATATATATATATATATATATATATATATATATAAGTAAAGTTGGTGATCATAGTCGAGGGTGACCCGAAGGCTCCCTTTTTGATAGCTTACTACACCAAGGTGTAGGGGTGGGCGCGACTCCTTTCCCTGGATTGCTCCACTTTACCCTTGATCCGTACCTTATAATGCTGAGTGTTAAGCAAGGAGGCATCAAGTACCATTTTTTGAGTCTCTGGTATGACTCGACCTGGGATGGAACCCTGGTCTCCCGGGCCATTGGCGAACACTCTAACCGGTAGGCCAATGTCCGGTATATATATATATATATATATATATATATATATATATATATATATATATATATATATATTATATATATATATATATATATATATATATATATATATATATAATATATATATATATATATATATATATATATATATATATATATATATATATATATATATATATATATATATATATATATAATATATATATATATATATATTATATATATATATATATATATATATATATATATATATATATATATATATATATATATATATATATATATATATATATATATATATATATATATATATATATATATATATATATATATATATATATATATATATATATATATATATATATATATATATATATATATATATATATATATATTGATTAAATAAATAAAGCTTAGTAAAATACTAGAAAAATGTGGAAGAAGTTAAGCAATATAAACCAGCTCACTACACTGCTGGATGACTACAAAGTAACATATAAAGTAACTGATATATATATATATATATATATGTGTGTGTGTGCTTGACTGAGGTTATGTTTCCCACTCTTAAGCATGCACACAAATATAAGCACATACTTTTGGATGAGAGATTATATATCACACACATACACCCGAAATACGCATTTTTAGAGAAAAAATCCGTTTCGTATATATATGTGTAAGTACTGAAATTCAATGGAAGGTGATATGCACTTTTTGGGTATGCTTATACATACATAATTTTATCATTGCAAAAAACGGATTCAATCCAAAGTGAAAACATGGGTGGAGTAACGGTTATCGTTGTTGGAAATTCAATTTCTGGACAAGGCTGTCTGCATTTCCATTCGCGCTAATTGTCGTGAGAAAAACATGAATCCATTTCTTTTTCCTTAATGGGTAAATAGTAGGGTGGAATGGGCTCTTTAGCTTTAGTATGGGTCTGAATTCATACCAGCTGTACTTCACAAAAAAAACCCCAGACACTTGTGGCATCCTTCCGGTGGCATTGGAGTTGGGTAGATAAATATAGAAAATTGTTCCGAAAGTTCTCGGTCTGATGAAGAAGAAAATTACCTTCTAGCTATGAAATGTGCATGCTATTTCAGGTATTCATCCTATAGTTCAACACACTTGGGACAACTTTTCTCAAGTTTCTTTAAACATTTCTAAGACAAATTCAGTAAAACTCTAGAACGAAATGTGATCTACTTCTTGAATAAAACATTAAAAGTGTTTGATTCTTTCCTTATCCAATTGATCCAATGGAGCGACTCTTCTCTTTAATTGAGGTTTCATTCAACACTTACAAAAATGGAACTCATTCTGTCCTAACATATATATTTCATTCTGTTCGTATTTTCCTCACTAATCCATTCTGCTTCCATCTAGCTATCTTTTATTCTGTTCACATCTACCTATCTCTCTATAATCTTGTTCATATCTACCAATCAATCATCCTGTTCATGTTTACCTATCTCTCTATCATTCTTTCCACATCTGCCTATCTCTCTATCATCCTGTTCTCATCTTCCGATCTATCATCCTGTCCACATCTACCTATCTCTCTATCAGCCTGTTCTCATCTTCCGATCTATCATTCTTTCCACATCTACCTATCTCTCTATTATCCTGTTCTCATCTTCCGATCTATCATCCTGTCAACATCTACCTATCTCTATCATCCTGTTCTCATCTTCCGATCTATCATCCTGTCCACATCTACCTATCTCTCTATCACTCTGTTCTTATCTTCCGATCTATCATCCTGTCCACATCTACATATCTCTCTATCAGTCTGTTTTCATCTTCCGATCTATCATCCTGTCCACATCTACCTATCTCTCTATCACCCTGTTCTCATCTTCCGATCTATCATCCTGTCCACATCTACATATCTCTCTATCATCCTGTTCTCATCTTCCGATCTATCATCCTGACCACATCTACCTATCTCTCTATCAGTCTGTTCTCATCTTCCGATCTATCATCCTGTCCACATCTACCTATCTCTCTATCACCCTGTTCTCATCTTCCGATCTATCATCCTGTCCACATCTACCTATCTCTCTATCAGCCTGTTCTCATCTTCCGATCTATCATCCTGTCCACATCTACCTATCTCTCTATCACTCTGTTCTCATCTTCCGATCTATCATCCTGTCCTCATCTACCTATCTCTCTATCACCCTGTTCTCATCTTCCGATCTATCATCCTGTCCACGTCTACCTATCTCTCTATCAGTCTGTTCTCATCTTCCGATCTATCATCCTATCCACTTCTACCTATCTCTCTATCACCCTGTTCTCATCTTCCGATCTATCATTCTTTCCACATCTACATATCTCTCTATCACCCTGTTCTCATCTTCCGATCTATCATTCTTTCCACATCTACCTATCTCTCTATCAGCCTGTTCTCATCTTCCGATCTATCATCCTGTCCACGTCTACCTATCTCTCTATCAGTCTGTTCTCATCTTCCGATCTATCATCCTGTCCACATCTACCTATCTCTCTATCATCCTGTTCTCATCTTCCGATCTATCATTCTTTCCACATCTACCTATCTCTCTATCATCCTGTTCTCATCTTCCGATCTATCATCCTGTCCACATCTACCTATCTCTCTATCAGTCTGTTCTCATCTTCCGATCTATCATCCTGTCCACATCTACCTATCTCTCTATCATCCTGTTCTCATCTCCGATCTATCATCCTGTCCACATCTACCTATCTCTCTATCATCCTGTTCTCATCTTCCAAACTATCATCCTGTCCACATCTACCTATCTCTCTATCACCCTGTTCTCATCTTCCGATCTATCATCCTGTCCACATCTACCTATCTCTCTATTATCCTGTTCTCATCTTCCGAACTATCATCCTGTCCACATCTACATATCTCTCTATCATCCTGTTCTCATCTTCCGATCTATCATTCTTTCCACATCTACCTATCTCTCTATTTTCCTGTTCTCATCTTCCGATCTATCATTCTTTCCACATCTACCTATCTCTCTATCAGCCTGTTCTCATCTTCCGATCTATCATCCTGTCCACATCTACCTATCTCTCTATCACACTGTTCTCATCTTCCGATCTATCATCCTGTCCACATCTACCTATCTCTCTATCACCCTGTTCTCATCTTCCGATCTATCATCCTGTCCACATCTACCTATCTCTCTATCATCCTGTTCATCTACCTACCTATCATTCTTTTCATATCTACTTATCTCTCTAGAACCCTTTTCCCAATACCGATCTATTATCCAGTTCATATCTACCGATCTATTATTCTGATCACATATATCTATCTCTCCATCATCCTGTCCCCATATACCTATCGCTTCATCATCCAATTACCATCTATCTAGAGAGATCAGCATACACTAGTATTAAGCTTAGGTTTATCTAAGCGAAAGAAACGAAGCATATCCTAAAATAGCGGCAGTAAAATTCTGTTGCATAAAGCAGTTCTGTTTGCTTTGAAAATCAGAGTAGTAGAATTTTTTTTCTTTTTTTTTTTTTAAAACCAACCAGGACTTGAACATCCCACAGCGGCGTCAATAAAAAATGTGAAACTATCCCGGCGCATGTTTCGAAAAGGTTGCAGACATCTTTATGCGAACTTAGATACTAAACGTTTTAAATCTATAAACTATTGACACAATCTACAAATATACATTTCAGAGAGATCTTCAAGAGAAGAAAGTTAAGCGAATGAATGTATCATGAAGATCTTCAAACGTTTCTGCGATATTCGGATTGGTTACTTATGATCTCATCTACACCCAATTAAACAAAAGGTATTAAGCAATCGCGAAGTTGCAAACATCTGGAAGAGGGTAGACTGAGGAAAAGTTTCATTTATCTCCCACTCCTCTGTAAGAATTATTCACGAAATGATTCTCAATTAAGTTCGCCTTTGGAAAATGACAAAAAGCAATGGATGCTCGACTGAGGCTATTACATAATTCATCCATTTTGACTGCTGACTAAAGTGTTGTAACGTAATTAATATTTCAACACACAATTTACATTTGTTTTTATCTCCCACCCACTTTTTCTGCAGCTTCATGAAACATTGATTTTTTTGCCTGTTACACACAATATATATATATATATATGGAGAAAAATAAAAAAAACCCAGAGTAATCCAAGAGATGATATCGAATGTTGTTTGATCAACGATCAATGTTTAATGACATTAAACATCCACTGTTGATCTAAAAACAGTCGATGTCATCATTTCTAAATTCCCGTTGATGGTTTATGTTGTATCGTGGTAAGGAGAAGATACATAATGAAATAAAGTTAATTGTTTATTAACTCAAGTAGTACAGTCCGACTAGTATTATAAGTCTCGTGCTGTTGGTGTTACGTCCGAAGTTGGTCTTACTACTGACAGACGTCCTTCAGAGCTATCTCTTTGCTTCTCTTTCTGCTTCTGCGTCCGCTTCTCCGTGCTTAAGAGATACGGCGTCTTTTATACTTCCGCGATACCGGAAGTCACGTAGTACGAGCCACTATACAACAGTTTATTAAAACCGAAACGTTATTGCGTCGACTTTCTTTCATAATAAATTCATCACTTTTGATTACTTCGTTTTTCTATTTTTCTCCATACTGTCGGATTCTTTTGTATTATTTGCTTATATGAGAGAGAGAGAGAGAGAGAGAGAGAGAGAGAGAGAGAGAGAGATACAATATGGTCGTATAGTTATTGGTTTGTTTTCAAGTAACTATTCCTATTTAGTAATAATAATCATACAGTTTTGGGGTTTCAAGTATTCCGATCTAAACTGAAACTCCCTGACCACTGCAGAGGGATAACCCCTCCCAACAGGTGTCCTAGGTATGATCAGTTGGTAAAACTCCAGTCCCGCTTCATTGATTTTACTCCTCAATCCACTCTGACTCAGAATAGTAGATCTTGTAAGGGTCCCATCCATGGGTCAATTACAGTTATTCTCTCATTCAACATACTTGAAACCATTTAAATGTATGCAAACGAATGAATAATGTAGAATAAAATTATTAGTGTTAGATAGAAATACTTGAAACCATTTAGTGTCCAGGTTCTGACATTAAACGTCATCTGATGGTAAGGCTCCAGACTGGGAATTTGGGTAATGTGGAGTATCCCTTAAGTACCATTACACTGAGGTCTATCCTGACCCGGAGTGGTTTTACCAGTTTGGGTTTAATTTACGGATCAAATAGAACTGTTCCATCTTCTACTTGGGATTAATATTAGAGATTTGAAACCACACATCTGTGTGCAAGTTTTTCGTGTTCGATAGGGAAAACTTGATCACTGGAAATACTAAAGTTCAAAGCATTTAATCGTGTGAAAATAAATGATTAATATTTAACAGAATTATTAGTGTTGAATAACAATACTTGAAACCTTTTAGCTGTTCTGACTCGTTTAAGAATGTAACCAGCAAACTATTCTTTAGGTTGTTTTATGGCTTTCCGACCAATGTAGGTTAATTAATCCCAAATCCTATAAATTCATATGTTGATTATATATGATTTGTAAACAAATAGTTTGTACGAAACACTTTAAATGAGCCAACGTTCATTTCTTTGCACACGGCTAAATGGTTTCAAGTATAGCAATTTAGCACTAATAATTCTATTTAATATTTATCAAGTTCGTTGCTTTTTATAGCATATCGACCCTTGTAGATTATTTAATGTCAAATCATATAATCATCATCATGTCGCGCCGCTAACACGGATATTCCTGACCTCTCTCGCCACTTCTCCCTATCGTTCATCGCTTCTAGTAAGTCTTCAGGGCCACATCCTGTATCCTCACATAGCTGCTGAATGTATGTTCGAGCTGGTCGTCCTACTTTTGCCCGGCCATATGTGGGGGTCCATAGGAGTACGTCACTTGTGAGCTCGTCCTTGCTTCTCCAGCAGTGTCCTGCATGTCTGGTTCGTCTAACTTATAAGCACAGTTTGTAGATAATATTTTAAAACTAGTCAGAGCCCATTTGTTTGCACATAATTAAATTGTCAAACAGTTCTATTTGACCCATAGATTAGTTGGTTGGGTGTGTTTTTTTGTGTTATGTGGTATCAACCCTTCCCGGGTCATTTAACACAGAATTAAATTTGAAACAATTCAGTTTAGAATAGGTATAGTTTTTGTTTACAAACGATTAAATACCAAAACAGTTCAGTTAAATGTCAAAACAGTTCTATTTGAAACAATTCAGTTTAGCATAAGTACACTGTTTCAATATCAAAAACAGTTTTTTTTTTCAAACAAATTCAGTTTAGCGTAAGTACACAGTTTAGTTCTATTTCAAACAGTTCAGTTTAGCATAAGTACACAGTTTAAATATCAAAACAGTCCTAATTCAAGCCATTCAATTTAGCATAATTTAGCATTAGATTGTTAGTGTTCATATTCAGGTCACAAGTTGGGGGAGTTATAACCTTCTGCAGAGAAGCAGTCGGTGTATTCTACAGTCCCAGTCGACTGGTAAACCCATAGATGGGACCTTATCAGGTACTACCACTCTGTGTCAGAGAGGACCTGAGGGTAATGGCAATGAAGGAATACTTCCCATTCTCTACAGCTCCAGGGCTGGAACCTCACCATCAGGTGCTTTAGTGTCATATTCAGGACACACGTTGTAGGGTGTCTTACTCTTCTGCTGAGATGCAGTCGGTGTATTCTACTTCCCCAGCCGTGGAGGCTGACAAACTATTTGCTTATGAATGCATTAACAGGATTTAACATTAAATAACATACAAGGGTTGATATGCCATTAAACATGACCAATCTAAACTAATACTAATATCTTCATTCTATTGGACCCATTGGTAGAACGAAGAGGCTTCACCACTCTAGGTCAGGGTGGACCCGGAAGTAGTACCAACGAAGGGGTTTCCCAATATACGCCAGAGATCGAAACGGACGGCTGGATGGAGTGTTCTTTTATACACAGGAATTATGATTGAATTAATATAAAAAAAGAACGAGAGATATACGAATATACAGTACACCTCCAAAAATGTGTACTTATTTCAGGAAAGGAAAAACATCAGTATAAATATTTTAATATTGAATTAATTTCCATATCGTGAGGTTAAATCAAGTTAGCTTTCGAAGTGTGTGTACATTTTTTGACAAAAAAAAAAAAAAAGAAAGAAAAATTATGCATTTTTTTTGTATATATATATATATATATATATATATATAGAGAGCGCTTGAAGTATAATGGTTATCGGGGTAGGAGATTGACACGGGTCAAAATACTGGACGAGGCTGTTTGCTTTTCACATACCGCTAATACCTACAGAATTGGTATGCATCCAATTACTGTCCCTCCAGCTATGGATAAATTGTAGGCAGGTTGGGCTCTTTAGCCTAAGTATAGCGCAAGTCATAGGAGAAAGTAAATTGAATTCAAACCTGTTAAAACTTCGCTTAAAAATTGACCTTGTGTCACATCCCCATCGTGCAGAGTGGTTGGTAAGTAAATACATTATATATATATATATATATGTTTTGTTCGAATATATGATATATGCGGAAACAAAAGGTAATTGTGAAAGAAAATCTGTAATGAAGCGAAATGATACAATCATTGTCGTATAGGTGTGAGTTGCATATATATATATATATATATATATATATATATGTGTGTGTGTGTGTGTGTGTGTGTGTGAAAGAGAGAAACAGGACAAACCCATTTGCTTTCATCCTCCTTTCTCTCTCTTGTAATTATTTCGCCTTCTTTTCAATCATTGATTGCTGTCATCGCATAACACAGACTGTAATCGATCGTATTCTTCGGGTGCCTGCATTTCGATGTAGACCTTCCATTTTATTTCTATCCTTGTTCGTTTCATTCTTGCGACTATCATCTTCGTTCCCATTCACACCAAAATCGTAATTCTATAATTCCATCAACTCACTTCCATGGAAACCGTATTGTTGAAAAAAAAAATCAAATTCTGTCCGCTTCTTTCAAAAGGCATTTGACTTCTTTTTTTTTTCATGGAAATAAAAGAGAAAAAAAGGAGGGAAAAAGTGCTAGACAATATAATTTCTAGATGAAATAGAGAAAAACAATAAATTCATTTTGTTAAAAAAAATGCCTGGACAGATAAGAAGAACGTTTTAATTAGCAGATTGACCTAAATAATTTCAAAAAATTATTTTCTAATATTTTTTGTCTATTTTTAGATAGAAATTCTGGCTTTAATTTTTTTTTTTAAATTCTGACTTTAATCATTAATTAAATATTTTTTGTATGAACCTATTTACACCAAGTGTATTTGTTGGAGTCTGATGGCTTCTTTCTTTAACGGCATATCAACCCCTTATGGATCATTCAACACCAAAATTTAATTAAATTACTGGGTTTATTTATTCAATGGCATATCAACTAAGTACTTGATGCTGAAATAGGATTCCTTTTTTGAACGGCTTACCAACCACTTATGGGTTATTTAATGACAAAATTTCATTTGTTTGGTTTGATTTGCTTAACGGCATATAAACCCCTCATGGGTTATTAAATTTCAAAATATGATTCCTTTGGTTGTCTAAATTTCTGAGACGAAGCTTGTTGATTTTTATTATTAAGGTTTTTCGGACTATTGTCTCCATCTTTATTGTTATTTTCACAACGTTTCGGCCGATATGTCCTCCGACCTTCTTCAGGTGTTTGTCGAACTCGGGAACCTTCACGGAACTTCGAACTCCGTCCTTTATTGAAACCACTGGTGTTATAGGCGTTGATTCCCTGAGCTTCTCAGAAGACAATCATCTGAAGTTTGCAGGTTCAATCCTCACTACAAGCGAGTAATATACAGGAATACTTAACACTTGTACCCAGTTATGGCAAACGGAATTAGAACAGGCGACCCCCGTGGTTTCAATAAATGACGTAGTTCGAAGTTCCTTGAAGGTTCCCGAGTTCGACAAACACCTGAAGAAGGCCGGAGGACATATCGGCCGAAACGTTATGGAAATAACAATAAAGATGAAGACAATAGTCCAGAAAACCTTTATAATAAAAATGATTCCTTTGATTTATTTATTCAACGGCATGTCAACTCTTAATGGGTAATTTAATGCCAAAGTTTAATTAATCTGCAAGTGTTTGCGTATAATCGCAACCGTTTTTGTTCAATTGCCATCATTTTCTTTTAAATTACTTTTTCTCTGTAATTATCATTTGCTTTCACACAGTACTTGGTTTTAAGTATTCCTATCAAATACAAATTATTTAATGACCGATTAATTTGTTTATTCCTTTTAACGGCATGTTAATCTTTATGGGCTGATATTATGCCTATATGTTTGGGAATCTCATTGTTCGTTTATATCCCCGTTTTTTGTGTAGTTGTTTCATAAGAGTCTTTTCTGTAAACCGTTATATGGTTTGAATTAACTTCATATAATAACCCTTTGCAAACAAGAATAGCTTCAAGTAACTATTCTTTATACAAACCCTTTACACACACTTATACAGTGTCAAGTATTCCTATCTAGTTCAAATAATAATCCTTGACAAACAATTATAGCTTCAAGTACTATTCTTAATACAAATCATTTACACACACTTTTATGGCATCAAGTATTGTTATCTAATACAAATAATAATCCTTTGTAAACAATAATAGTTTCAAGTAACTATTCTTAATACAAACCATTTACACACACTTATATGGTATCAAGTATTGTTATCAAATCTAAATAATTCTTAAAACAGATCAATTTGATCAAGAGCTAGAACCGTAACAGATCGCACCACCACTAATCTGGTTCGATTTGATTGTATAAGATTTAATCCTCGGAAGTACAAGGCATTGAATATTTATTTTTTATGCCAGTAATTGAATATCATATTGTTCTGGCTGGTAACTGATTGAAAACCAGCTAATCAATGATGACTGTCAACACTATGTGAGGTTGTTCCTTTTTTCGTCAAATAATTCACTTTCAATCACCAATTTACTAATAGTCACCAAGCACAATTGACTGAATCCAAATTATTCAAACTTAGATCTGCAACATTTATACCTTTGTCCCCCCTGTATAGCACTGGGCGTGGTTGTACAGTTTAAGCTATAATCAGTCATACGTGCCTGGACACAGATTTGGGTCCATGTCCAGCTAGGCTAATCTGGCCCACGTTGCACTAAGTGGGCCGATGACCAGCATAGACCAGCAGGGCTGGAGCCTCGCTTCGTGCCCGACCTTCCCCTCCCTTAAATCCCCACTATAATTGACCTTCGGGTCACATGACCTTGTGTTAAGTCCTGTCTGGTAGGAGGCAGAGGAAAATATACTCTGCCCGGGCGTCGAGGCCGACGGCATTAATTTGCTGTTGGCTTTGACGCTAGCGGGCAACAAAGACAGACTTGAGGCCAAAAGAAACCCCGGCTTCGGCTAAGCCATCTTCGCGTGGGCAAGCTGTATCATTAACACCATTGCCCCCTTGTATAGCACTGGACCTTGCTGTACAGTTTAAGCTATAATCAGGCATACGTGCTTGGATCCAGATTTGGATCCATGCCTAGCTAGGCTCATTAGGCCCACATTGCACTAAGTGGGCTGATGACCAGCATAGTCCAGCTAGGCTCAAGCCCCACCCTCCCCTCCTCTAACCCCTACTATAATCTAACCTTCGGGTCACTGACCTTGTGTCAAGTCCATTCTGGTGGGAGACAGAGACAAATAGCTGCCCTTGCCTCGGGGATATAGCCGACAGCATTAATTTACCGTTGACTTTGACCCCAGCTGGCTTTATGGCCGGGTTGTTTGGCGTTCGAGTCAGACGGGGGATTGTCAATTTGAGGTAGACTTGAGGCCGGAAGGCCCTCGGCTTCGGCTGGGCCACCTTCGGATGAGTGAGCTGCATTATTGACTGACACCTTTGACACCGTTGTATAGCACTGGACCTCGCTGTCCAGTTTAAGCTATTATCATGTTTGGGTCCATGTCCAGTTAGGCTCATCGGCTGCACTAAGTAAGACAATGACCAGCATAGACCAGCAGGGCTCGAGCCACGGCTCGGGTCTGACCTTCCATTCCCTACCCCCACTATAATCCGACCTTCAGGTCATTTGACTTTGTGTCAAATCCTGTCTTATGGGAGGCAGAGACAAATATAGTCCTTGCTTCGGGGATTAGTAGAGTGCCTCACTATTCCTTCTCTGTATCATTTTATCTCTCTTTTAATAAAACACTTTCTTTATTCTACGAACGTTTTGACTTCCTTTCCACTCAAGTATCAACCTGTCTGATTGTATCCCTTTTAAGAATACTACGCTGTCAATTTAGATTTTGTACTAAACTTGGTTTAACTTAGTAAATTCTAACTCTATCTTCCTCGCTTGATCCTGAGTAGATTACAAAATCAATATGCATACATTATCAAGCATATCACGAGAGGCGGTTGTGGCGTTACAGTTAACGTCGTAGGAAATGCAATCGGAGACCGGAGTCTAAGTTTTAAACAAGGCTATTTGCATTTCACATAGTGCTAATAGAATTAAAAGAAAGGTACGAATGTAACTATTCTCCCCACGCCCAGAATAGGCGTAAGTATTACGATAGGCTCGGCTCTTTAACCTGGGTTAATAATCTGAATTCAAACCAATTGCGTACTGCTTAAAAATCGACCTTGTGTTGCATTTTTGCTCATGGGGGAAAGGTTCGGTAAATACATTCATTATTATGCTTATTTGGAGCAAATTGCCTGTCTGACTGTCATTTTCTGCTGAAAGATTAGCGCTACATAATCCTTTGCAAACATACGAATAAATAGATTCTCATTATAACACAGAATCCTTTTCGTTATCTCGGAAAGTTATCCTATAGATTTTTCAAGGTTTCACAGCAATGGCTGAAGAGTATTTCATGTAGAGATTTTCCGTTTCTTTGTTTAATGATATATCAACCTTTCTGGGTTATTTAATTTCAAAACCATTCTTGTTGAACGGCAATGATACTATTTAACTCATACCTGGGGAGGGGTATAAGTGAGTTCATATCTTTCCCAAGGATACTACTTCGAAAGTAAACGTCATAGTGCAACTATGGTTCGAACTCACTCACTTTGAACGTACAGTCCGGCACGTTAGCCATGACACCACAGGGACTATCATGATATAGACAGTAAAAAGAAGTTATAAATGGGTTGACTAAAAATTATCAAGGAAAATATATTATTTTGTTTATTTTTAGCCTCATCTCTTGTTATTGCAATATTTTATTTTCTGGAAGGTACCAGCTCAATCCCAGGCTTAAGTTGTACAAAAATATGCACTATACAGGCAACGAATATAGATTTATAAAAGTAAGAATTTCTTTATTTTCATTATTCCTTTTGTTATCTATTTCACTCTGTTCACATCTATCTAATATCTATTGAAGAGTTCTGTGATTCACATAATTTTCAGTCTGTTTACATTTCTCTATTCTATCTCTCAGATAATCTCGCTTTTGCCACTTTATGCAACAAAAATGAAAGGGGTTATGGCCCATAAAAGAGCGGCTAATAAATCATACAAAAGTTTAGTGCCTTAGAAATAACTAGTATAGTAGGCTAACACTTTCCAGAAGATACAGAGATGAACGGTGTTTTCTTGTAAGACATGGTTGAAGCTATGAAAATAAATTTTTGTTATGAAAGAAACTGCGAAAGGCTTTTATCCCACAACATACCAAAATGGCCGCTGTTTTTCGAAGAGAATTCTCAGTTTGGCCAAGGCAATGATGGCTTTTCGAGTCCAAATTTAAGTTAATTCTATTTTCAAACATTTATATTGACTCAATTTAGCAAATCATATATATATATATATATATATTACTGCCGGCATAACATTGTATATCTACAGTCTGTATTATTAGGGCAATATTGGCAATTCGCCAAAGCTGATTTGAAATATTCTGACGGCTAGTTATAGGCGAAATTATTGATTAATTTCTTTGTGAAATAAAACCTCATTAGCTAGTTCAGTTTTATCTAATCAAATTTTGTCATAAATTTTAAGAAACAGTAGTAAATTAACTTAAATTTATCGTAGCAGCTTAATAGTTAACGTCTTGTACTGAAAATGTGAGGTTCATGCATCTGCAGCTTTTGTAACTATATAATAATTGTACGAGATTTTAAAAGTTAACCAAGCTGATAAATGGTATATGCAGTACAAAGCAGAATCTGTCTTAGAAAATGAGATCCATGAAATTGTTTTATAACATATGTCATGGATTTTCGGTTCGTTCCTTGTGACCCCGTGTGTTTTGTCAAGCAGTCACATTTTGATTAGTAGACAGGAAGATGACAGCAGGATCAGGGCACTTGGGTACAACAGATGTGTAACCGGTAGGAGACCATGTGATGAGAACCACGCAGTCAGATTTAGACAGAGTGCTGAGAATCGCAGACGAGCGAGGGACACGCAGCCGACTAGAGGCGTCTCTGACGTGCTTGCAAGGGGGTGCAAGCGTTGGCACCCCCTTGCTCCTGGAAGAAGATATGGGAAGAAGAAGTCCTCTCTCTGAGTATATGTCTCTCCGCCCATCTCTCACACACCACAGAAACATTACTCCTTTTGAGAATAAAGTGTGAGAGATATATATTTTTATAAACAAGTGTGTTCGTTCATTCAGTGAAGTTCGTAAATTATGTTTGATTATGTTTCCGCTTGTATATGTATATGGTTATACAACAAAATTCCGTGAGACTTTAAGATACAAACGGATCGTCAAATACCGGCCAGAAAATCAGACCTAATATTAATTTGCAAGAAGATTTCAGTTGGGTTGGTTGGGTTTTATGGCATATCAACTTTTGTAAGCTATTTAACGCCAAATCCAATTTTATGCAATAATCAGTTCTATTTCAAACTATTCAGTTTATTGAAATAGTTCTAATTCATCTAATTCAGTTTTGTATAAGTACAAATTTTGTTAACACACAGTTAAATGTAAAAAAAAAAATTCTATATTAAACAATTCAGTTTAGTGTAAGTACAGTTTCAATGTCAATAACAGTTCAATTTTAGCATAAGCACGCAGTTTAAATGTAAGTACAGTATAATTGTCAAGAACATTTCTATTTCAAGCCATTCCGTATTGTCAAACAATTCAGTTTAGCATATGTATGCCGTTAGTTCTATTTAACCCATAGATAGGACCCTATCAGGTACTACCATTCCGGGCCACTGTGGACCTGGGAGCAATGGCAATGAAGGTATGCTCTGCATTCCCTAAAGCTCCAGCATCACTGGAACCTCACCATCAGATTGTTTGGTGTCCTATCCAGAAGTACAGTCAGTCTATTCTACGGCCCCAGCCGATGGGGCAATTAGCAAGAAGAAAATAACTTGATATCTGGTGGATATTGCTATTCTAGCGGATCACAAAGGGAAAATAAAAGAAAAACGAAAAGATAAAGTGGATCATCTTCCTACCTGTATTTCTCGTGCCGGTTTGTTGTACTCATTTACTCATGTTTTAAGTGGTTGTCGGTCTCAGCTCTTTCATATATCCTGATTCAGTGAAATTTCAACATATCCAGCTAGTCATGATAATGATATGAACGTGACAGTTTTGCCATCAGTCATTGAAGCAGTTGATACGATTCAAAAAACTTAGCGAAAAATCTTATGGAAGAATCGAGACCAAGCAGAAAACGCCTCGACTGAAAATAGAATATTGAAACAAGTGATCGTGTGTTAAGGAGACTTAATGTTCATTCAATCTCCCGGGTAAACAACTGATGTGAAATTCCAATAAGTGCCGAAATAAAATTATCAATAAAAGAAGCAAATACATTCTATTTTTTCTTATTCGAGAATTTTAGTAATATCCATAAAAACTTCGTTGATCTCAAGTAAAATTACGTTAGTGTGGCACAAGGCTATAAAGAAAAGGTATTGAGTCGTAAACACTATGTTGCATTAATCTTCCACGACAAGCCAATAACATTTACAGATTAGCTGTAGACATCAGGAAATATTCTGATCGAAAATTTTAAGTCAAAATTAGTACGGTACAAATGCAAATGGAAGAAAATGGAGTTAAGAAGATCATGTTGCGTAAATTGTTCAAGTATCGTAGATATTCTTGGTGGCGTAATGTACTCGGTGAGACAGGTTCAAATCCTGGACGAGTGTCTTTCTGTTTCATTACACGCTAATGTCCTTGAAAAAAGCATTAATCCACCTCCTTTAGTTATGAATATATAGTAGGAATAACTGGACTCTTTAGCTTTCTTTGGGTAACCAACAAAGGAGAAGGAAAAACTCAATTTAAAACCAGTAACACATTTGTGAAGCATTCTTCTATTATTAGTTAATCCAAAAAAGTAGCGCTGGTACTACCCAAGCCTTCACCACAATAAACAAATCGCCTGCGTATGTTGTCCAATGGTTCCTATCTTGATGTGAAATCTTATAACTAAATATATATATTTACTAATCTAATATCTACCAGCATTCACGGTATCAGAAAAAAAAACCCCGAAAAAACCCTCGCCAGGAACAAGAGATAAAGGTATCTCGAATCACTACCCGGAGGAAAAAGAAAAAAATTATAGGTCAAAAAGAAAGAAAAGGCTAACCTCGTCCTACCCCGTGAAAAAAATCAAGGGATACGCAGTCAGTTGGTCAAAAAGAAAACTAAAAACCTTCCGTGAATCCTGCAATGCTACAATTACAAAAGTGCTCAACACAAGTCGAGCCAATTATAAAATTAACTTAAATCGCGAGTTGGAAATCTTCTACTAAAGTTTCACCTTATTGGATCATCAGGAAGCCTAACTCCAACTAATGCTAAAAGAGAAAGCGCCGTCTTATATTCACCAAAAACCCACCTAGTTTAGAATTTACATAAAATATATATATATATATGTGTGTGTGTGTGTGTGTGTGTAAATAATTTCAAAATATTCGGCGAGGATTATTCAAAACCTGAAAACCGTTAAAAATCCCATTAAACACTATGATTAAAACAACATAAGTTTTCTTTAAAAAATACTACTTTATATATTTAAGCATGTTTGATTAAATAATAAATACACATTTTTCTATTTTATTTTTTTCCTGACAAGTATTTTGGTTTTAGGTGGGAGTTGGTATAAAAATTTCCCGAAATTGTCACGAGTGCCTTCAGACCCTTCATAGGCTACTATCAGAGGTTGTTTGCGAGTGTAAAGATTGTTTTTTTAAAAAGTTTTTTTTATAACATGGCAAATATTATATAAACGTATTGTTGGATTAAATTGAGATGCTGATGATATCGAACGAATTTATAAACAGAAGGCTATTAACGGAAATAGAATATTTGGGAAAAAAAGGACTAAAGGCATTTGAAAATATTGTTGCTATTTTCACTGTTAATTCTACTAATTATAGGTTTTACACTTACAAAATCCCTGATGATGGCCTATGAAGGGTCTGAAAGCATTCGGGACAATTTCGGTAAATTCATCTGCCAACACCGTCCTAAAACCCAAACACTTGTCAGGAAACTTGAAAGGATCCTAGTAAGATTATATAGACAAAATGTGTCTATTATTTAATCAAATATGCTTAAATGAAAGACTGCTGCCCAATAACAACAACAACAACAACAACACACACACACACACACACACACACACACACACACACACATGTATATACATATATTGGTAATCTTTTGTTGGCTTGACCATCTCATTAAGGTAAAGAAGACATACGGGAGAATGCTGGAGAAGTAAGGACAAACTCCTTAGCGACGTTCTTTTATAGACTCATACACATGGACGCGTCAGCGTTGGCAGACCAGCAATGACTTACATCAGCTATGTGCGGACCATGGATGCAGTCTAGAAGACCTACAAAGAGGGATTGATTGTAAGAGGGAGAGAGAGAGAGAGAGAGAGAGAGAGAGAGAGAGAGAGAGTTTCAGGGAACTTCGTGCCACGGGTACAATTTAATGATATATATATATATATATATATATATAACAATTATAAAAAATATCAACCAAAAACCCCTTATTTTGGTTTGGTTTGGTTTGGTTTTATGGTACATCAACCATCGTAGTTTATTGATGCCAAATCCATTTTTGTAAGTATAAACAAACAATTCAGTTTTGCATAAGTACACATTTTCAATGTTAAAAACAGTTTTATTTTAAACAATTCAGTTTAGCATACAATTTTGTTTCAGGTAATTCATTTTAGCGTAAGTACTCTGTTTAGTTCTATTTGACCCATAGATAAGACCCTAACAGGTTCTACCACTCCAGGATTTGAGGGGATTTGGGACCGAAGGCAATTGAAGTGTTCCTCGCATCTCCCAAAGCTCCAGCATGACTGGAGTCTCACCATTAGATTTTTTAGTGTCATGTCTATGACACTCGGTGGGGAAGTCTTACTCCTTTGCAGAGAAGCAGTTAGTGTATTCTACAGCCCAGCCGACTGGGTAATCACTTATTTTAATAAAGACAACATAAAATATGTAATAAAAAATTATTCCCCTTCTATTTGCTTTAATGAGAGATCTTAAAAGCAAGATATGTAATTTATTCCAATAGGAAAAATCGGTACCTTTGTCAAGTTATATAGCAGGCTACTCAAAAACTGGAAGGTCCTCTCAGCGGGATTAAAATACACCGAGTGTATCTCCTGCAGAAGGGTAAGATCTATCCTCCCCCAAAAGAGTGTCCTGGTTATGATAGTAAACTGTATCTGACGGCAAGACTCCAGTTTTGAAGATGTTGCGAGAGTGGAATCCCAGTTTATTGCCATTACTGCCAGATCCACTGACTCGGTGTGGTAGTATCCGTTATAGCCCCATTTATGAGTCAACTAAATCTGTTTAAAGATTATTCGTCATCCACAGGTCATGTGAAACTACACTGAAAATGTAAATATAAACGTTAAATAAACGTGATTCACAAAGGTCTTGGCATAAAATACCTTTAAACGGGTTGACATGCCGTTAAAATCAATCAATCAGAACTTGGGAGATGCTATTTAATATAGATATCGGACGCGAAGAAAGAAACAAACTGGCAAAGACAGTGATCCAGACATACACTCATAATTACTTTAAAACGGGCTTGAACCTAATACTTAGATCTGTTCTATTGCTGTGGGGTTTCAGACTCGGTAAACGGAAGAATTTTTAACTGAAGTCACACAAGCAGCTTACCCAGGCGGTTGGGGGTGTAGAATACCCCGCTTGCACCTCTGCAGAGGGGTAAGACCCCCAACCCCAATGAGTGTCCTAGATATGACACTAAGCAATCTGATGGTGATGTTCCAGTGATGCTGGAGCTTTGGGGAATGTGGATCACACCTTCATTGCCATTGCTCCCAGATCCACTCTGGCCTGGAGTGGTAACACCTGATAGGGCCTTATCTATAGATTAAATTGAACTAAACTGCATACCTTTACTAAACTGAATAGTTTGAATTAGAAGTGAGTGACTAAACTAAATAGATTGAAATAGAAATGTTTTTGGCAATTAAACTGTACTTACATTTAAACTGCGTTCTTATGCTAAACTGAACAGTTTGAAATGGAACTGTTCTTGACACTGAAACTCTACTAAACTGAATTGCTTAATATAGAACAGTTTTGATATTTAACTGTGTGTAAACACAATCTGTACTTATACAAAACTGAATTAGAACTGTCTGAATAAACTGAATAGTTGGAAATAGAAATGTCTTTTTGACAATTAAACTGTGTGCTCATGCTAACTTAAATTGTTTGAAATAGAACTATTTGCATAAAAATGGATTTGGCGATAAATAACCTACAAAAGTTGATATGCCATAAAACCCAAACAGCCAAACCAAACCACACAGGCAGTCAGTATGTGAAAAATGGGAGGAGCACAATATTTCCATCAGCATTTGATCCTGTGTCAGATTAAGCTGAGCTTAGTAAATATGAATATTGTTGACTGTTTTTGTGATCAAGAATTCATAGGCACGCATGCGCACAAATGATCTGAAGGTGCCGCCAAGAAAGATATCACTGTGTAACAAAGAAAAGAAACATCAATAAAAACGGATAAAGTATTACTGATTCCACATTTTTCTGTCATAATAAATCACTGACAAAGAAAAAGAAAAATATTTTGTATAATCTACGATCAGTTTTGTTTAAGATTCGGCTCAAAACAGCAGTTTAAAACGAGGCTCTAAACGTCATCTATATTAATTTAATTTGGTACATTCCTTATTCTAAAACGTCCACTAGCGATTGCAAATTATAAGCAAAAGATGCCCAATGCGATGTGTATGTGTTTATTTTCCTCGATATTGAAATATTGACGTGCTTAAGTAATAGAGAGAAAGTGTAATCCGTTTCAAGAAGTGATAAGCTTTTGTGATGAATGCAAATTTTTTTTTAATGTCGTGCAAGGCTGTAAAGTTTTTTTTTGTTTTTTTTAGTTTTCCTGTGAAATAATCTAAAACGTGATACAAATGTCAAACAGATGATAGACACATCATTCACCGAAAGAGTCCATTACAAAATGACATTACCAGCGATGAAAAAAATAGGTCTGATGATTTTCTGCGTAAAATGATACGATCTGACTAAGAATTGACATTGATATTTCTGTATATTGTAGATCGATAAGACATCTCACCAGGCACATGTGCGTGTGTGTGTTTGTGCAATTAAAAGCTTCTTCCTAATAATCACACTCTCGTGTACATTATATATATATATATATATATATATATATATATATATATATATATATATATATATATATATATATACTGTATCAATTATAGATTCACCAATTTTAAAAACGTTTCAACAGCAAATTCATGATGTGCACCATGATAGTAACAAAAAAAAAAAAAGAAAAAAATTAGCTGGATGGAGCTATCATGGCTACTTGCCTAAGTTCGCTCACACTGTGCAGGTGACAATTCAAAACGTGGAGGGTATATTTGCTGCACCTTATGTAAGTAGTAAAGATAACTTAATCTAGCTAATGTCTTTTTTTTTCTTTTTCAGTTACCATTATAACTTAGGCCGGTGCACTTTGCGCATTGCTGTTAAAACGTTTTTAAGATTGAGGAATCTTTAAATGATACAGTGTGTGTGTGTGTGTGTGTGTGTGTGTGTGTGTGTGTGTGTGTGTGTATTTATATGTAAATAAAATCTGCAAACCAAGTTATTTTCTAATTCTTTTTTTTATTGAAATATTTCTTTTCTCTCATAAAATTTCTTAATTGAGTTCATTTTTATCGAAAAAAACTTCAAAATTCCCCCCCCGACATTGGCCAATTTCAAAGATGCTATTTTCTTTCTCTAAAATGTCTGCTATGCTGGTTAAATCGTTCAAAAGATCCTTGTCTGAGACTCTTTAACGAAATATGTATAAGATATGACTGATCCAAATATATCATGATATTATATAAGTTGGCCGAACATATTCGAGGGTGACCCCAATGCTCCCTTTTCAATAGCTACTCCACCGAAGTGTAGGAGAGAGAGCTACTCATTTTCCTGGATTTGTCCACTTGACCCGTACCTTATAATGCTGAGTATTAAGCAAGAAGGCAACAAATACCATTTTTGAGTCCTTGGTATGACTCGCCCTGGGATTTAACCCTGGTCTTCCGGAGCATTGTTGAACACTGACCACAATGCCTATATATATATATATATATATATATATATATATTTAACATGTTCTCATTGAATGAATTGATCTGGCCTCAACAAAAGAAAGATTTTACAACACAAGCAGAACTATTTAAAAAACTAAAGTGGACGCTATAATGTCTTTTCTGAAAGCAGTGGGCCTATATGGAAAAATTAAAAAATCTAACCAATATAATATAAATAATACTAAATTATATAAAAACAAATCAGTATCTGAAAATTACTGTACACCATGAAAAAATATTTGAAGATACGAAGACCTTGAAACTAACAAACGTTCATCAAAATAATTTGATTCAGCGAAAGGGGTTGATACGCCGTAAAACATAACAACCACCTAACCCACCAACCTATATATATATATAAGAGAGAGAGACCAATTGATACTGGCTCATTTTGTTTGGGTCACGTGAAACACAGAGTTGTGATTTTTCCTGTTTTATTTTATTTTATTTTATTGTTCAAATTTCTGGTGGACAAATTCACCTACCTAGGAAGTAGCGTCTCATCAACCGAAAACGACATCGACACACGTCTGACGAAAGCATGGACGGCTATAGATAAAGTCTCAATCATATGGAAATCAGACCTGACCGATAAAATGAAACGCAGTTTCTTCTAGGCAGCGGTTGTATCGATACTGCTATATGGATGCACTACACGGACGCTAACTACACGGATGGCTGGAGAAGAAACTTGACGGCAACTACACAAGAATGTTGAGAGCAATATTGAACAGGTCCTGGCGACAACACCCCACGAGACACCAACTATACGGCCACTTGCCTCCCATCACGAAAACTATACAAGTTAGACGAACCAGACACGCAGGGCACTGCTGGAGAAGCAAGGACGAGCTCGTAAGTGATGTACTCCTATGGACCCCCACATATGACCAAGCAAAAGCAGGACGACCCGCCCGAACTTACATACAGCAGCTATGTGAGGACACAGGATGTAACCTAGAAGACCTGCCGGAGGCGATGAATGATAGGGAGAAGAGGCGAGAGATGGTCAGGGATATTCGTGCTGGCGGCACGACATGATGATGATGATGATGATGGTTGTTTAAATATTGCTTTGCATTTTTGTGATTAGAGTTTTGTATTTTACTGATAAAAAACCATAACAATGTTCACTTGCAATCATAATTATATAAGTTTGAATGAAATTCTTGTTCTGATGAACGTTTTGGCGAGAACCTGGCAATAATCAAATATCAATGACTGTGTCTACGCTATTTTTATCTTCGATCTACATTTTCTATATCACCGATATTGAGCCTTCATAGCTATATACCACCGATATTGGGCATTCATAAGTATACAACCGATATTGAGCAATAATAACTGAAGCAAAACTATATTTATTGAAGAAATTATGACGTAGAAAAAAAAAACAAAAACAAATTCAGTTGTGTATTTTTTAAAATTGAATAAATAAAAAAAATGAATAACCCACTTTTTGTTTTCATGTCATGATTATATATATATATATATATATATATATATATATATATATATATATCTTTATTTTATTAATCTATTTCATCAATTGTTGAACTTTAGAAAAACCCATTTCATTCTTAGGAAGTTATTTTTTCAAATAAAGAACGAAATACAATTGCTTAATCCGTTGTCTATGTTGGTTTATCCACTTTTCCACTTATTTTTATAATCTTGTCAGATTTACTAAAATCTACCATTCCTCCACATATATATCTGAACATATTTAAATATACACACACTTATATACACACATATGCACACACACACATATATATACACATACAAATGCATACATACAAACACACACATATATGCATACATACATACACATATATATACATACATACACACATATATACACACACACACACATTTATATATAAACACATTTATGCAGACAAAAATACATAAATATATATATATTCGCTCACTCACACATACACACACACATATATACACACATATTTATATACATATTCACATTATATATATATATATATATATTAGTAATTGTTTTTAAGGTTTGTCGTTTTTATTTGTTTAGGGCGTGTTTAAACAATCAGAGTAGATACAGAAAGAAAGAAAAAACACTGTATAGTGACTAAAGAACATTATAGGACAAAGAATATTTGTGGGCGAAAATAAAATTTTACTTAACAGAAAGGACATGTAAGCACGAATACTCGAAGAATATCAAACATATCAGCAAAACTATTTAAGATCAAGCATTTATACAAGCTATACAATTGAAACACAGTAAAAGTTTGTTATAGATGCACAGAAAAAAGTTACAGCCATGAAAAAATGAGAAAATCATTGGTAGACGTCAATCAGACGGAATTCCACCACCTGCGACTGTAGAAGAAATTCAGAATGCCCATTAATCGGTAACTTCCACAAAAAACAACCTTAAGTTCAAAGGAAATCCAGAAAAAATATACAGAAAGGCATCTCAAAATGTGCAATGCATAGAATATAAAAAGTGACTACAAAATATACACTTAATACAATACTTTAAAAACATAAATAGGACCCCTTGAATCGAAATCACAATAAAAAAATAACAGGAAATGAAGGAAAAACGGAACCAGTTTACAAAACCAACGTTCTGTTATATGACTGAAAGAGAAAATTATCCCCTTTCCATAACAACATAAAATCCTAAACAAAATCTTAGAGTTCATTTCCAAATGCAGACTCCTTGAGTTTTCAAACAGTCTTCTAGTGGGAAGAGAAAACTCCTTGCATCTTCCAACCGAAAATATCGAAACCTCTAAAAAAAAGAAAAGAGGGGAGTGGGCTCTCAAACTTTCTCATCGCTTGTCTAAATAGGAACTATCTCTAAATCTAAAGCTTTCAGTCTTCCGTTGAAGAGCGTGCTGGTTGTTAGAATTGGTTGGGTTGGTTGGTTGGTTGGGTCATATGGCATATCAACCATTGTAGGTTATTTAATGCCCAATCCATTTTTATACACATAAACAGTTCTATTTCAAACAATTCAGTTTAGCGTGAGTACACTGTTTAGCTCTATTTAACCCATAGATAGGACGTTATCAGGTGCTAAGGGGTACTCCGTGTTCTCCAAAGCTCCAGCATTACTGGAAACTCACCATCAAATTTATTAGTGTCATATCTAGGACACACATTGGGGAAATCTTACTCCTCTGCAGAGATGCAGTCGGTGTATTCTATAGCCTCAGCCAACTGGGCCAGTTGGTAGTTAGAGGATATAAAATTACCCACAAATACCACGTATGACAAACTCGAAAGCAATCTTTCCCATCTCAACATGAATAGAGGTCTCCTCGTGGTGTAATGGCTAAAGTGCTGGACAGCAGAGTGTATGTATGTATGAGCGTTTATACCAGTGTGGCATTCCCGAAGAGAAGTAATAATAGAATTAAAGTCTTTCTTTATCTTTTCATGTATACAGAAAAAAACTTCCTTTTGTTTTTATACTTCTGGATCAATCATTGTTTCCTTTTTAGAAAGAACTTCTCGTGGACGTAAGAGGAATATACCTTTTCGCTTTTAAGTCCGGCTGCTACGTCAGATTGCGTGGTGGCTGGCGACGGATCGACTAATACATGCATCTTTAAATCATAAATCCACTTAAACCATTAAGTTGGCAAAAAAGTGACCCATATATAAAACTTACTTTCGTTTTATACTTTAGACTTAACCTCCAACTCTTTTAGTTTCAATGCTCCACTGCCGTTTCTGGGTTCTTGATTCACAACTGCTAATAGTCCAAAGACCACCTCGATGTCGCTTTTAAACTGCTGCTGCTAATTTCTTGGCGTTTTTATTGCTGAAATTTTCTGCACTAAGTAGGTTCAAATCCGAATTTACTAACAATGTGGGTCCTATACTTCGGAGGTCCCTTATTGAAATTATACCTTTAACCAGTTGTTGTCTATTCACCACGGTTGGATTATTAGTCTTCAGAAAGAAAATAGGACTAATCTTACGAATAATTCTCAAATGAATTAATACGTACAAATATATTAAATTATTTTGCAGACTTTACTCATTATTTTTAAAGAAGTATATATATATATATATATATATATATATATATATATATATATATATAAGAATTTACCAACCCCTCCTCAAGAGCAAGATGTAACAAAAAGTCGATCTTTTAAGCAAGACTGAATGCTTAACCAAGGCTAAAGAACCCAACCTGTTCTACAATTACCTATAGCTGGAGAAAAAATAGTTGGATTCATACGTTTAGTAAGGGTATTAGTACTATGTTAAACGCAATCAGCCTCGTTCAGGATTTGAACGCGTGTCTCTATATTGCGGATGTAAACAAAACAAATGTGACACGTAAGCGTTTGAATTTCCGTCGCTTGCGCTGGTTTCCTCCTGGCTTAGTGGTAGACTCTTGGATTGACGTTTCAGTTAACAAGGTTTCGATCCCAGCTTCGGGAATCTAGCCTGTCTAACCACACTGAAGGGTTCTGATAGAACGAAACAGTCTGTCTGTGGATGATTGTGTGTGTGTGAAAGAGGAAATGAAATGAACCAGACATAATATATGTAGAAAAAGATAAACAGACGAAAGTTATATATTTTGTGTAATTGATGATTTCTTTGTATATTTATCAAACACGCGTTTCGACTTCAAATTTGCTAGCTTACAAAAACATTGTAAAGTATAAAAACGAAATAATATTAACAGGAAAAAAAATTTCATGCAAGCCGAAAGTCATCATCAGGGTTGAATCATTTACTTTTACAAAAATGAGTAACAGAAGAAAAAATAGATTCGAAATTGGTTACGTCATGATATGGAATCTTTTTTGAAAAAAGGGCAACATCGTTTTACGTTTGGAGAACAAATTTTTAACGGTTTACAATTTTAAATCTCTAGAAAAAGGCTAGTGTTATAAATGGATGTTGAAATCATTTAGCATCATTTTTTTTCTAAAGAAGGTGATATTTTATAAAATCTTTGTTTTTGTAGATTTGTATTAAAATTAGATACAGAACAGGCTTCGATTATTCTACGTTTATTTCTATCGTTAATGAAAGCAAATATCCGTTTATTTCTCTCTCTCACTCTCTCTCTCTCTCTCTCTCTCTTTCTCTCTCTCTCGCTATATATATATATATATATATGATGGATTCTCCCGTCAATCTCGACGTTTGATAGGACAAAAATTCAGCTAAAGATGAGAATCATTGGCCTTCCTACATAAATGGCAAGTTTATAGTGGTGAAGGCTCATATAGCAACCAGCTAAAATTTTTGAAATTGCTGATAACAGAAGACTAGTTCACCAAAGTGCCAGTTTCTCTTGAAAAATACTCCTGGTTTTTCCTTTTTCATCGTTTTTCCTTCCTCTGGACAGGCGGCTTTATAGATGTTAAAGAACCTCGGCTGCCCTATTACTTGGAGAGAGAGAGAGAGAGAGAGAGAGGAGAAAAGAAGTGGTTAAAAAATCAGTATCTAAACTTATTTGCTTTCACCTCTACGTGAACACCGGGTGTAGCCACCTTTTTGGGATGTAATGCTTAACGAGATAATGTTGCTGACCAGTTACGACTAAGTAGTGAGTCTGATCCGTACGGAGTGCCCTACACTTGAGGCCTTGTGCTAAACGAATCTAAGTTTAATGAATTACTTTTTAAACAACGATACTAGTATACAAATCACACACTTATAAAACAAAGTAGCAAAAAAAGAAACCTGTAGAAAAGGAGAGAGAGAGAGAGAGAAGCAATATATATAGAAAGAGAGAGAGAAAAGTAGAGAGAGAGAGAGAGGAGAAAAAGAGAGAGAAATGAAAAAAAGAGAAAGAAGGAAAAGAGATAGAGAGCCATAAGGAAAGAGAGAGTTTGAGTTATGTTAAACTAATGATAGAAAGGGTCTGAAAAAAGAGAAAAAATAGAGAGAAAAGAAGAGACTGGAAAAAACAGAGAGAAGAATATATATATATATATATGAGAGAGAGAGAGAGAGAGAGAGAGAGAGAGAGAGAGAGAGAGAGAAATCTATCAAAAGAGTCGGAAAAAAGAAGAAACAAAAAGAAAGTGGGGGAGAAAAAAGACGAAGGAGAAAAGAAATTGCGACAAACGAAGAGAAAGAGAAATGGAGCGAATGAGAAAGAGAGGCAGACAAAATAGAGAGAGAAGACACAAACAGAGAGAGAGAGAGAGAGAGAGAGAGAGAGAGAGAAAGAGAGAGAGAGGTTTTAAGTGTTTATTAGAGCCTTTGATTCTGTGTATGCGTATGTGCCTATTCGAGACAATGAGTATATGAGATTATGTTGTGTAGCTGTTTGCCTTCACTTCAGATACAACGATATATATATATATATATATATATATATATATATATATATATATATATATATAACATGAAAGTGCTCGTGTAAAATCTAGTGTCTCAAAGTCTGGGCAGTGTCGACGATGATTATCAGGCGAAGCAGAAAACGATGCTCTTCTTAAAGTAAAACACGATTTCATGGCGTCTGTTTTATCGTTATTGATTAAACGCGACGCATTTCGTGATCAATGAGTAAAGGCATTCCTCTGATATTTGAATACATTCCCATAGAATTTCTTGTACAATACCAAAATCGTAATCACTCTTCTCGTATCCGATGAAGATTTGCAGGGCATTGATAGTAACTGCATTTAAGGTAAAAAGGTTGCCCTGTTTTTTTTCTTTTATAAGTACTGAAGAAGATAATGATCATACAAAAGAACAACGTGGAAAAACGTTTATCGTCTCAGAAAAATAGACGCAGTGACCAGAGTACAAATCATGCAATAGGGTTGTTGAAAAGTTCTCGGTTTGGTTTCTTTGTTTATCAAATGCCTAAAACATTCTTGAAAACGAACATTAGTGATACCGTTTCACTCACAGCTGGGGAGGGATAAAAGGATTCATACCATTCTCAAGGGTATTAGTCCAGAAGTGAATGCAACAGCAAAAGTTGAGTTCGAACTGCATTGTCGAAGTCCAGCACTATGGTCAGTATGCCTCAGGGACTCCACCGAAAAGTTCTCAGCCCAACAAAAAAAGTAATCCCGAGCAATGAAAAGTACATTCTTCATATTCATTCTGCAAGTTCAACTCGCTTGGCACTGGATTCTTCAAGTTTCTAATGACTCTTACTCACCCTCAAAGATCTTTGCATCTTAATGCCGCAGCGAATTTTGAGTAATGTTGTAGGTAAGGACAGTGTAGTAATTTATGAAGCTCTTTGATGTGGCAAAAGGCCGAATGAATTGAGCACTCAATGAGACTCGAACTCACTCATGTAGGTTTGCCAGTCTAACTTATTATCAACTATTACTCTAAAGACAAAGATGTTTCAAATTTTAGAGACAAACGTTTTAAGAGAAAAAAACAAAATCTTGATTACAGTATTGAATTCACATTCACATACATATATACACATTCACCGATGCACACACATATACATAAATACATACATATGCACACACATATACATTAATACATATATATACTCACATATACATTTATACAAATATATATACACACATATTCATTAATACATATATACACACATATCAGGGGCGGAGATGGGACTAGTGCTACTCGTGCCCGGCACGACCAATAACTCGGTCAATGTTATTCAAAATGGATTAAAAATCATCCAATAATTTCAAGCAAACATACTTACTCTGAACATACTTTCAACTAAATTACGTATCTATTCAAGTTTCGATAACTAAGTTGCCAAAAGTTCATAAATATATCTGGGAATAATACAACGATGCTGTTTTGAACGGATGGTCTTTGTCCGGCCACCGTCAGATCCATTGAACATCCCATAAAATCGGCTATAATGTTGAACACGCGTAATCCGTGCCAAGCACAAGACCCTTATAATAACAGTAATGTTAGAGAAATCCGCTTTTGGCTGTAGCCAATAGCAAAAGCAACTCAAAATACCGTGCTCAAAAAAATTAGCACAATGTGACTGCTGATAGCTGTCTTGGGAAGAGGGAGAGGGACCGGGAGAGAGAGAGAAAGAGAGAGAAAGGAAGAGAGTGGGGGGATAGCAGATTATAGCTGTCGCCGACGTCATCATCAACGCTATGGTAAATGTTGGTTAAACGGCGTGTTTTAATTCGTTTTTTCACTAACAGATCTCTATTTCTTTCATGAATGTTGCATATATTACATTCTGTAACTAAAATTTGTTTATTTGAATACATTTTCAACAAATAATCTTTGTCATCAATTTCTTTATTCTAATAAACATATTTTTCTCGTCATAGTAATGAACATCTTCTCTTTTCTTCTATACTTTTGAAAGGAAAAAAAATTTTCTTATCTACTGTATTAATAAGACAACAAATTATATAGTATCTTGATTGTTTACAAAAAAACCACCATGCAAGGTACGTTAGTCAATCTGTGCTATACAATGGAGAATCACGCAATAGCAACAATGATGATTACTTTCGGTCCACGGACCACGGGTTGGGAACTGAAGTTGACAGAGGGGGGGCACGAGTAGCAAAAATAGGCTAGAGTCGCCACTGACACATATGCATTAATACGTATATATATATACACATATATACATTAATACATATATATATATATACATATATATATATATATATATATATATATATATATATAAATACATATGCATACACGCACATCTACATAAATAAGCACTCATGTATATTTATATATACAAACATATACAAATATACACATATATACATACACTTACATACACACGCATATGTATAAACATACACGTATGTTTAGCGCATGAGCATACATGTATGTTTGAAAAAAAAACATTAATTCGGTTGTGCCTACATAGATTTTTACATATCAAAGTCGAAAGTTAGCAAATGTAGAGTAATAAAAGTTTGTATTTATGGAAATTAACACGGACACGCGATCATGAATTTTGAGAGTATAAGGCTGTCCCCGGAAAGTTATGTAAATGTAGGCAACTTGTGGTAATTCAGGCTTTTAAAAGAATCGATCTTTTATAAAACTAGGATCAAAGTATCATCCGTGTTTTATCAATAAGAAATAAATAAGAACAAACAAACAAACAAAAAAAAAAAATCAAACTAAAACAAGACAAATTAAATCTTCAAGACACTTTCAGTTATTGCTTTCCAAAATGTTTTGACCTTTCGCCGGCAAAAGAAGCATTCATCCATCCCCTTGGTAAATAATAATATTAATAATGATAACTGATGTGAAAAACTCTCAAGGAGTAAATAATAATAATAATAATAATAATACTGCTTCTTGCGCGAAGACATTGCTATTTCTACAAATATTATTGATAATACGAAGAAGAAAGAATATTTGTCTTTTCTATAACTCTTGTCTCCAAACCAAAGAAGGAATATAAATTAGATCGAGTCATTCTTTAAAGTACGTTGATGGCTGTGGACAAAGATAAATCGAAATAATGAAAAGAATAAATAAATTAAATGAAGAGAACACACACACACACACACACACACACACACACACACACACACTATATATATATATATATATATATACACACACATATATATATATATATATATATATATATATATATATATATATATATATATATATATATCAAGTAAATGAGGATTCTGAATATTTAAAGCTGAGTGTTCAATGCACGGTTATTTAATATACAATAAACCTACTGAGCCAAATATATATTTTTGTTTAAGAATTAAGAAATTTAGGAATTATATTCCTTAATAAATTTATTTTGCTTATTAAATATTTATTTAATAAAAAAATTAAATAAATTAATCGAATTGAACATTTATTTAATGAGCGAAAATAATTTATTATGGAATAAATTTCTAAATTCCTTCTTATTAAAACTACATATATATACATATATATATATGGAGGCAGCACCCGAAAAAGCAGCAGCTGTTCGGCCACCTACCACCCATCACAAAAACTATCCAAGTTAGACAAACCTGACATGCGGGACACTGATGGAGAAGTAGGGACGACCTCATAAGCGACATACCCCTGCGAACCCCTTTACACTGACGGGCAAACGCCGGAGGACCAGCTAGAACCTATCTACAACAGCTCTGTGCCGATACGGGATGTAGCCTTGAAGACCTACCGGGAGCGATGGAAGATAAAGGGTGGCGGGAGAGGGTCAGTGAGATCCGTGCTGGCGGTGCGACATGGTGATTATATATATATATATATATATATATATATACTCACGTACTTAAATCTTTATTTTATATAAGTATATGCACCCATATAGACAAAGTATACTGTTGAGGCCTCAATCTGAACAAGAGAGGAATGACCGAGAGACATGAAATGTACATGCTATTTCACATATTCACTCTGAAGTTCAACACATATGCCACTTCGTTTCGTAAGATATTTCAAAACTCCCGAAAATAAACAAAAATAAAGATAAATAAAAAGAAAATATTAGTAATTTCTTGAATGACCGACGACCTTTCCGTTAAGTGTATGTGTATCTTAAACCTTTTCCGTTTCGTTTAAACCCCAGTCGGTTGGGGCTGTAGAATACATGACTGCATCTCTGCAGAGGGGTAAGAGACCAACCAACTCAACGATTGTCCTATTTATGACACTAAACAATTTGATAGCGAGGCTCCAGTAATGCTGGAGCTTTGGCAAGAGTGGTGGCACCTGATAGGTTTCTATCAATGGGTTAAATAGAATGGCTTGACATTTAAAGTGAGGTAAACAAATGACTAATGTTAGATTGAATAGCTTGAAATAGAACTGTTTGATCATTTAACTATGTGTTAACAAATAACTGATGTTTGATTGAATTGTTAGTGATACATTGGAATACTTGGAAACATTTAACTTTCTTGACTTATGCAAACTTGAATTGTTAGAAATAGAACTGTCAGATCATTTCACATTGTGTACAAAATAAGTTTACAAATCATATATTTAATATATATGTAAAAACGATTTAGCATTAAATAACCAATAATGGTTGATGTGCCATTAAACCAAACCAAACCAATCAGTTTCGTTTAGTTCAAATATTGACTGATTTTATTGACATGTCAAACCTTCTTTGTGGAGCATCTTACCTCCGCTGTAGGGAATACAGTCAGCGTTTTCAAAGACCCAACGAAAATATGGCTTTGGAACGCTAACATATTTAACATCAATCATTTATTTTGCACCTGGGAGTAATGGCAATAAAGGGGTATTCTACATTCCTGAAGCTCCAGGACTGGAACTTCTTCATCAGGTTGTTGACATATCCAGGACATTTGTTGGTGGGGGTCTTACCTCTCTGCAGAGATGCAGTCGGCGTATCTTACACCCCCAGCCGGCAGGGCTGAGTAATAATACAGTTTATTCCATAGCTTGAGGGGGCAGTCGAATAAGGGTACTCATACCTTTCTCAAGGGTATTAGCACGATAGTGAACGTAATAGCGCGACTGAATTCAGAAAGTTATCCACGACGCTATGGCGACTTCCCCGCTGACGAAGAGATTTTAATTTATTTGAAATATATATTTATATATATATATATATATATATATATATATATATGTGTGTGTGTGTGTGTGTGTGTGTGTGTGTAATTGAAAATAAATATGTATGTTTATGCATATACCGATTCATATGTATGCGCGCATACAATTTCATTTTGGAAGAGTAAACTTGTAAATTTAGTTGTCCGGTATAAAAATTTTTTGGGTTATTAAATTTCAAAGTCATTTTTTTTAATTTAAAAAAACAATTGTAGGTTTTTATGTAACTAAAGATAATATTTATTTGTGAACTATGATAGTTTCACGTAACCAAATATAATACAAATAATGTGTACAAAGCTAAGTTGTTTCAAGCGTTCCAATTCAATACTATCAATTTTAAACACTTCTACTGGATTAACAGATGAAAAATTAACCAGAATTATCATTCCGAACATAAGTGGATCTGGAAGTAATGTCAATGAAGGAGTGACTATACTATTCACAGCACTCCCAAAATGGAGCCTTACCAATGAATGTAGTTCAGGGTCATAGCCAGGACACTTTTTTTGGAAGAGGCCGAGACATCTGCAATTCGTGTATTTTAAGATCCACGGATAGGATGGGATTTTTTCTAAGGATATATATATATATATATATATATATATATATATATATATAACTTGAATAATCATTATCTCTTATAGTTTCATATAGTTTTCAACAACAGCAAATCAGACGAGAATGTCTTGAAATATACATAATGCTTTATTATTCCCGAACTGACGTGGTTCCCTTGTTGCGGTATCATACCACAACAAGGTAAATCTAAGGTAAAGTTGGGTAGGTTTCGATCCCTGCTTTAAGCGTCCTACGTGTCTAGCCACACTGAGGAGTTGCGATACAACGAAACAGTCTGTCTGTGGATGACAATATATATATATATATATATATATATATATATATGTGAGAAGCTGTAAGAATTTAAAGTGTGATTTATGAATGCTAACAGGTAACGAATGACAATTATACCTTCCCATAAGCTGTATCTGTTGTCGAATATGGTGTCCCAATGAAGCATTGAAATTGTGTAAAATCTCAACCAAATTCATAATATTTATAAATGTGTTAATAACGAGTACTTTTGACTGACATCCTTCCTTGTTGAGAAAGAAACAGGGAAAAAGTATTTTGATATAATCGATCATGGAATCTATAGATATTTTTTGAAATAGAAATGGAGTCAGTGAGAAACATAAAATTGCTCGGAGTGGTAGCACCTGATAGGGCCCTATCTATGGGTTAAATAGAACTAACAGCATACTTATGCTAAAATGAATTGAGTAAACTGAATAGCTTGAAATAGAAACGTTTTTGACAATTAAACCGTACTTACACTTAAACTGCGTGTTCATGCTTAACTGAATTATTTCAAATAGAACTGTTTTTTTACATTAAAATTACACTTAACTGAATTATTACATATAACTGAATTATAATTAACTGAATTATACTAAACTATATACTTATACTGAATTATACTTATATAACTGAATTATACTTAATTGAATTATTACATATAACTGAATTATTACATATAACTGCTTGAATAGTTTGAAATGGAAATGTTTTTGACAATTAAACTGTGTACTTATGCTAAACTGAACTGTTTTCAATAGAACAGATTATTTACATAAAAACGGATTTGGCGTTAAATAACCTACAAAGGTTGATATGCCATAAAACCAAACAAACCAAACCATAAAATTGCTGTTTTCCCAGTGACGCTCTCATTTACCAAGGAAGACTTCCTGAGATGAACAGTAAAATTATGCTTTTTTACGCATTTTCATTGAAGATTCTCCAAGCCTAATAAGATAAAAAAAAAAAAAAAAAAAAATGAAGACGTCTTTTCTTCTTTTATGACTTTGGACTTCATCTTATTTCATTTTTTCCAGAGCGTCCTTTACTTTACTGATTATTCGTCTTTTTCAACATTTTGTACTTCTGTCTATTTTTTAAAAATATGAACCGTTCTGTATTTAAGATTCTTTTTTTATTATTTAATTATTTAAATACGTTCGAGGTCACATGTTTTCTTCGAAACAAAACAAAATATCCTAACACACACACACACACACACACACACACACACAACAATCTTTCACTCATATGACTTGATATAGGCTTGGTTTGGTTTTATGGAATGTTAACCATTCTAATTTAAAGCCAAATCCTCTTTATACAGATATATTAAAAACATATGATTTGGTTTGGTCGACTTTTATGGCATATCATTGTAGATTATTAATGCAAAATTCTCTTTATACATATGTATTAAATATATATGATTTGGGTTGGTTGAGTTTTATGGCATGTCAACCATTGTAAGTTATTTAATGCGAAATCCTCTTTATACATCTCTATTAAATATATATGATTTGGTTTGGTTTGGTTTTATAGCATATCAACCATTGTATCTTATTTAATGTCAAATCCTCTTTATACATATATATTGAATATATATGATATAGGTTGGTTGGGTTTTATGACAGATCAACCATTGCAGGTTATTTAATATAAAATCCTCTTTATACATATATTTTAAATATATATTATTTGGTAAGGTTTGGTATTATGGCATATCAACCAATTAAGGTTATTTAATGGCATATCAAACATTGTTGATTATTTAATATCAAATCCTCTTTATACATATATATTAGATATATATGATTTGTAAATATTTTCTTGATAACATTTTTAAGCGATTATTTCTTCGCACAATTAAATGGTTACATTTTACACATTTAAATCTGATACGAATTGTTCCATTTACTCCTAATCATTTGTTAGCACTAGTTTACATGGATATACATAAATGATTTGTAAGTGAATAGTATGTTGGTAATTTCATTTTTAAATGAGTTAGAACTAATTTGTTTGTATATTATTATTGCTATTGTTTCTTCAATTATTGTTCTTGAACTTTGGTGATTATACTCTACAGTCAAATGGTTCGAAGTATGGCGAGGTAACACTAATAAGTAAATTTAGGCAAACACTGTGAAGAAGTTTCAACTATTGCTATTCAACACAAATAATTATATTCAACATTACTCATTCGTTTGCACAGTTAAATGGTACAAAATATAGTTATGTATCACGATAAATTCATTTAAATAGTCATTTGTTTACTCACAGTTAAATGTTTAAATAGTTCTATTTCTAACATTTCAATTCAGTATAAGTCATTTGTTTGCACACAGATTAAATGTCAAACAGTTCTATTTGACCCATAGACAGGACCCTGTTAAGTGCTACCACTCAGGGTCAGAGTGGAGTTAGGAGCAAATAGCAATCGACTTCAAAAAAGTATACGACTTGATCCCACACACATGGATAATCGAATGTCTGAAAATGGTGGTCAACGTATCAGAACAAATCGTAAACTTCATTACTAGGGTAATGAAAAGTAAGAGGAATTAACAGCGGAAAGACAAATCCTAGCAGAAGTAAAAATAAATAAATTAAGAAAGAAAGCATCTTCCACGTGGGAAGAAAAAACAACTGTGTAGTTATTTCAAGCGACAAATTAAGGAAATAACACACAAGATGACCTGGACATAGCTAAGAAGATAACATCTCAGAAAACGAACTGAATCTATTTTAAACTACTTATAATTCTTTGCATCCTAATAATGCCATAAGACATTAATATTTCAAAGCAAAAATTGATTGTCCAGTCGGCTGGGGCTGTAGAATACACCGACAGCATCTCTGCAGAGGGGTTAGACCCTCACCAATGAATGTCCTACATATGACACTAAACAATCTGATGGTGAGACTCCAGTGATGCTTGAACTTTGGGGAATGCAGAGTACCCCTTTATTGCAATCGCAGATAGTTCCACTTTGGCCCAGAGTGGTAGCATCTGATAGGATTCTATCAATGGGTTAAATAGAGCCAACCTGTATACTTATGCTAAACTGAATTGTTTGAAATAGAACAGTTTTTGAAATTTAAACAGAGTACTTAGGCTAAAGTGAATTGGTTGAAATAGAACTGTTTTTACATTTAACTGTGTATAAACAAAAATCTGTATTTATGCTGAAGTAAATTGTATGAAATAGAACTGTTTTGATATTTTAACTGCATATTTATGCTAAACTGAATTGTTTATAATAGAACTGTTTTTATGTATAAAATGGATTTGACATTAAATAACCTAAAATTGTTGATATGCCATAAAAACCAGCCAACCAACCAACTAACCCAAGAGAGCCTACTAAAATGAATTGAAACACTGAATATTGAGAACCAAACCATCAGAGATCCAAGAACTGAAGTATCAATGTTAACACCAGAAAATAGGAAAAATGAAGATTGTTTGTTTGTTTGTTTTACGGCACATCAACTTCTCGGTCATTTAATTCCGAATCAGGTTAAGAAAAGGTGGTGGGGAAATATTATCTTGGAATTTATTAGAAGAGAAACGGTTTGTAGAAAGAATCTGGTTTCGTTGAAAGTTTATTTGTAGGGAATCGTTTTGTACAAAAAAGTATTTTTTTGTCTTTCAGAGGAACAACCCGCGGAGAGGATTAGATTTTATTGAGATTTCTTGCAGAGAAACAGTTTGTAGAAGAAATTTGGTCTTGGTGAAAATTCCTTTAGATTTTTCAGTAAAAATTCACCGCTTTCAGGAATGACATTACACTATTTATTTCATTTTTTTAACAGCTCCTCCTTATCGTTTGCACTATAAAAAGTTTCTCTTACATGAGTTAGGGCAGTACATCCAATAAAAATGTTTCACAGGGTATTTTGTCTGGCATGCATCACAAGTTGGTTGCTGCTTTGCTTCAACTATGTAAGAATGTACTGTCCTTGTATAACCTATACGAAGTCAGGACAATATAACTACCTCTTTTCTGTTTTTTTTCTGTTGCCTTGTTTGCATTCCCTCAATATGGGTTTAATTTATAGTAATTTATTATGCTTATTGCTGTTCCAGCATTTTTTTCTATTGTTGTAGTATGTGTTTGTTTATCTTCATTTTAAAGTCTGTACATGGAATTTTAGACTTTCTTTCAGTGTTTATGTTTAGGGTGGACCTAGCTGCTTTATCTGTTTGGTCGTTTCCGCTGATTCAAGTAAAACTGAAGAATTGATTTTTTAAAAATCCAGAGTGAACTGAAGACTAAACTACCGTCACAAAAGAACCAAAACAGGAAAAACGTCAAGGCAAAAATCTAAAAGTAAATAAATTATTGAAACATATCCAAACGACAACATCACCGAACTGAACGAGTTCATCTATGTAAGAGCAAAACTAGTCAGTAATAAACTCGGTATCCTCCAAAGGAATCCGAATAGAAATACAAAAGCTGGATAGGAAATGGGGCTCGAAGAACTAAAAAGAATCTTCGACAACAAGCAAAACTGCTATAAAAGAGAAAATTTACGAAACCCCCAAAGAATGAAAAGAACCTAAAAGACAATTGCAGACATTTTGGAGTAGAATGTGTAAATGTAAAGAACATAACAGAAATGTTGAATGGATAAATAACATGAAAAAAGAAATAAATAACTTGCAGACAAACATACACCTGGACTCGTTAAGAGCAACATTTAAATAAATTGGAAAATGCCTGGTCATAATGACATGTATAGATTTTGATTTAAAACATTCACGTCCATCAACGACAGATTAGCCCAGCAACAGAGCAAATGCCTACAAGAAGGAAAGATACGCAAATGGCAGATGAAAGGGAAAACTATCCTGATCTGGAAGGACCTTCAAAAAGGAACCACCCCCAGCAACTATTGCAGTCCTATGCTAGTCACGGTGCCCAATGTGGTGTGTCTACTAGTCACAGTACTTGCTGTGGCTGTTGTCTTTGTGACTACCAAATTGGCTTCCGACTGCTGACTTTGTCAAGTCCTTCTGTGCCCACGCTGTGTTTGAAAGATCCACGAAGCGGGGTTGACACAATTTAGCCGGTTAGGTAATATGAGTGGCTAGATTGTCTAGCGACTCAAATAATAGAGAAAACCCGTTGTTAACAAATAACAAAGATTTTTTTTTTTTATTAAAACACGTTTGGGAGAAAATAAATAATAAGCAAACAATGTTTGCTTTCCTGACCGAAAGAAGAAAGAATATCGAAGAAGAAGAGTGACGATGAGGTGCAGTTAGTATGACAATAATGTCTCTAAAGTCTGGGACTTTGAACCTTCGTAAAGTCTGAAGGTTGTTCGGAGCGCCTCAGCTCTAGAATGGAAGGGATGCTTCTTTGGCAGTCTTGAGTTTCTTCTTGGTCTCTTTCCTCATTCTGTTTTTATATATCAAAATTTGGACTAAAAAGGTTTCTGATTGGTTGTCCAACAAGAGACAATTAGGTGTCATATTCCCATTTGTCAGCCAATCCTAGTTCAGGATTATATCTTACAGGTATAGGGAAAACTTTTTTCGATGCTTTGACCAATGAGAACAGGTTTAAAGCAATGGAATTGAATTAAAAATTCTCAGCCTCACCTGACTGGATAGGTCATCCCTAGCTCACCTTTATTTAAGGTGGAGCAAAATTAAATCTCCCTTTTGACACTGATACGGGCTAGAAAAATATGTTTTATGAAATGACCTGTTTCATCATTTTGATCGATAGAGTTAGATGACAATCGAAAAATTAAATGAATTCGCTGACCATTAAAATCAAAAACAATTGTCTCGCACTTAACTGACCTTTAGGAACAATCAACCAGCTTTTTAGATCAATCTAAGACTTGAACAAAAAGATACTTATTTTAAGGATCTTTTTGTTTTTTAGATATATAAATTTTCATATGTTTCATAATTTTCAATTTTTACATATTAATTAAGTATTTAACCGTACACCGTGTCACACTATAGACCGATAACGTGTTTACTTATAGTGTGGAAAATCTTGACCGCTCAGGCAAGAGAAGAAATCAATTACTCGCTTGTATGCTGTGGACTATTTTTGGAAGAACAAAAAGGATGCTACCGGGGGACAAAAAGAACAAACTACTATATAGAGACCACCAGATCATCAAAACAATGCGAAAAATGTAGCTATCTCACGGATTGATTAAGTAAAGCCTATGTTATGGTCCAGCAAACTTAAATGACAGTGTTTGAAAATATACAAAATATCCAACAAAATCATAAACTCCATCAGGAATTTCATAGATCACTGGAGGGTAGCATAGACACCGAGTGAACATTGCGACTACAGCATTGTTGAAATCGGCCAGAATACTGAGAAGAGTCAAGGTGAACTGAGAAGACTTGCTGTTATTCAAACTCCAGTGAAAGCCCACAAGTTTAAGCAAGTGTAAAAACACAAAAGGAGTAAAAATAATGACAGTGATACGAAACATAGATTGTGCACTTGGAACATTCCCCAAGAACCTGCATAATAAATTTATAGTAATGAGAATCCGAGGAAGAGCTAATACCAGCTATAATACAAAGAATTGTCCTGGAGAATTGAGGAAAGTTTCTGTCACACGGACTCTAGTGAAAACTTTCAAAGAGAAAATAATGAACCAATTGTGTAAAAGCTAAAATCGACTAGCCTCAAGAAAATGTAAATATATCGATATGAAATATACAGTTCCATAAAATGGGAATGCAGCAAACAGGCCCCAAAGGAGTACAAGTTCATACACCACCTATTGATGAAGATGACCCATTGACAATTGTGAAATTGAGTAAAGTGTGACCATACAGACAAACGGTATGTACGGGAAGCAGAAATTGTCCTGGAAGTTAGACGTACAAAATTCTTTGGATTTTCTTAGCGAATAGTTTGTCAGTAACTTCATTTTCAAATGAGTTGTTAGAGCTCCTTTTTTGCTCCAAGTTAAATGGTTTCAAGTATGGCTGTTTATTATAAATGATCCTATTTATCAAGTATTCCAATGTAATATAAATAATTTACGCATAGCTGCATGGTTTCGGATATCTAACAATAATAATCCTTTGTAAATGATTGCACAATTATATTTAACAAACAGATGAGACCCTGACAAGTATTACCCATCCACGTCAGAGTGGACCTGGAAGTAATAGAAATGAAGGAGTATTCCACATTCTCAAGCATTCCAGGACTGGAGCCTCACCATTAGATGCAGTCTAGTGTCATATGCAATAAACCATTAGTGTGACAACTCGTAGAGAGTATCATTTTACGAAATAAATAGATAAATAATATTAAGAATGATAAAATTTTGATACTTTAGGAAATTACAACAGAACCGATCATGAAATCCAAGACCTCTAATAAGGTTTTTGGGTTCTTTGCTTAATGGCAAAGTTATGTTCGCAGAAGAACAGTAGTGATACTATATAACGCATAACCACTGAGATAAGAAGGTTCATACCTTTCCTAATAGTATGATTCCGGAAGGGGACGTAAAAGTGCGATTTGAGTTCGAACTTACTTCGAGTTCACAGTCTTGTACGTTAGCCACTACGTCACGAATAAAAGTTCATTTGTTGTAAAACCATCCAACTATCAAGGAATAAAGTATTATTTGGAGATTGTGGATAAACTATATATATATATATATATATATATATATATATATATATATAATGAATTCGTCAAGCAGTGAAATTAAAAAGTGAGGATCTCAAATTATTGGAAATCTGTTCTCTCTATGAAAAAAAAAAAGAACAGATTTGATTTTGATCTGAAAAACTAATCCTATTTGAAAAAAAAAATTTTTCTGACTGGTCCTGAACTAGGAAAATATATAAAGGCCAGTAATAATGGATGACTGCTGTTATTCTAAAAGATTTTCTCATACAAAATAAAGGGTAGATACTTATGTTTCACATATCATTTGAGTGCATTGGAAAATTAAAATGAAAGCCAAAAATCGTCGGTGAGCTGAAACTGAGTTAAGAGAGAGAGAGAGAGAGAGAGAGAGAGAGAGAGAGAGAGAACAACCCATAGCTGTGAGGATAAGGAAATTCCTATTTTTCTAAAGGGTATGAGTCTAAAAGTGAACCTAACAATGTAACTGGAATTCGAACTCGCTTACAAAGATGTTGCAATCCAGCTGGTTACCAACTTGGGCCCTTCATAATCACTAGAGCAAGGTGTAAGATAATAAATTATAGAAGTTCCTGAAAGGCACAGGATAACCAACACCAGCTACATAAACGAATCGTGTGTTATAATGTTTAACAAATAAGTTGGATTTTTACTTGGTTCTCCATAATTCTAGCCTTGTGCCAAACGAAGCTTAGCTAACAAACTCCATGCGCATTACCCACCCTATCAGCGGAGTCTAGAACATGCTGACTGTATCCCAAGCAAAGAAGTAAGACCCCTCTTAAAATGGGTGTCCTGAGTATGATACTAAGCTGAATCCGATGGTAGGGTTCGCTTTCTGAATCTTTGGAGAGTATAGTAAAAAATTTAAGTTGGCGACTGTAGACGAGGGTGACTAGAAGGCTCTCTTTTCAATAGCTACTACACTCCTTTTCCTGAATTGCTCCACTTTACCCTTGATACGTACCTTATAATGCTGACTATTAAGCAAGGAGGTATCAAGTACCATTTTTAAAATCTTTGGTATGACGCGACCTCGGATTGAACCCAGGTCTCCCTGATCATCGGCATAAGTACACTTTTATTCCTATTACTCTCAGATTCACTGAACTGGAATGGTCCCCCTCGATGGGCCAAGTGGATCTGTTTAAAAATTATTCGTATTCAATGAGACCATGTGAAAAAAAAACTTTTAAGAAATCGTCAAACATAAAATGCAAATTCCCTAACTTCTGGCATAAAATTATTCAAAACAAACTGACATGCCGTTAAAATCAATCAATCAACCAGATGAGTCGTAAAAATCTGCAGTATTCGCAAATAGCAAGAATCATCACAAAAGTACTTGATATTTAAGGATACTAGATGTGACCTGATATCAAGGACAGAAATGCTAAATCTTTTTGGACGAACCAACAACAGCATATTCACTGTTTGGTCATTGCGTAAAAGTATCTAGAGATCTGCCAAATGCATATTGTGAAAACGATATGCGTCGAATCAATAAAAACGTTAATATAAACAAAATGGTAGACGATTTCACCTGGATATACATTAGTTCGATCGCCTCCAGCGAAGTAAATCGGATGCATCTTTAAGAAATTTCCTGATTCGAGTAAAGGATAGATTATCGATTTTTTACTGTAATATATTATCTTCAGTTATAATGCCCAGAACTGTCCTTAGTTTAAGCACAAGGTCACAACTATAGGACATTCGGTGAGAAATCAAATCACAATCCACTGATAACGGACCAAGACGAGGCTTCTTGAAACAATGTTTGATAGGCATGTCTGTAAATGTGGGTGTGGATGTTTATACCCAACCCCTTCACCACAGGCAAAATGCAGCACGTGGTTATTTCTTTTTCATGAGCGGAGTTGGAATTGAGAGTTGTGGTTTGAATGGTGAGTTTTTCTTCTTTGCTGGTTGGTTGCCGTATAAGGGCTAAAGAGCCCAGTAAGAAAGAGATGGATTGATGCCTTTCTAAAGGAAACGAGCACAGAACGAAATGCAGTGGACCTCATCCAAAACTTTAAAAATGTTTGTCGAGTCCATTTCTGACAATCATTACGTTACACAGTCCCGTTGCCTTTTATAATTCCTTTTATTCGCGTTTGCGACATTCACTTATGGGATTAACTACTTCACCTCTCTCATCACATAACCTACATTTGCTATTCTTCTACGTATTATCAATTATTACTTTGATACTATTAGTTCTTATGGCATTATTTTGTGTTGCTATTATTAAAAATTCAATTTCTTCCCTGAGGTTGCCCCAATAGTTGCTGGCCCAGTTGGCTGGTGTTGCAAAATACACTGACTGCATCTCTACAGAGGAGTAAGTCTCCCCCAACGAATGTCCAGGATATGACACTAAACAATCTGATATTGAGGCTCCACTAATGCTGGAGCTTTGGGGAAAGCGTAGTACCCGTTCATTGCCATTACTCCCAGGTCCACTCCGGCCTGGAGTGATAACACTGAAAAGGTTCTATCAATGGGTCAAATAGAACTAAACTGTGTACTTATGCTAAACTGAATTGTTCGAATTTGAACTGTTTTGACATTTAAACTACGTACTTATGCTAAACTCACTTGTTTGAAATAGAAGTGTTTATATGTATAAAAATGGATTTGGCATTAAATCCCCCACAATGATTGATTTGCCATCAAACCAAACCAAACCAGTTGTAGGCACGTCCAGGTCTTGTACACTTTTTGCACCAGTTGGCTGCTTTCGCTTAATATGTGATTAACGGTCTCATCTCTCTCACCACGTAACTTACACTTGCTATTCTTCAGCGTATTGTCAATTTTTACTTTGATATAATTACTTTTTATTTTGTGCTGTTATTAAAAATAGATTCCATTTCTCTTGAGCAATGTCCAGATCATCTTGTATGCAATTTCCTTAGTGTATCTCTTCACGTATCCATGCAGTTATTATTTTCTAGTCCAATTCCATTGATAAGAATCCTTTCCCAGTCGACCAGCAAAATATCTGCATCTTAAAAAGAATTGACTCACCAGTGATGTGAATTCATTGTAAGTCCAAGTGGGGAATATGTTTAAAAACCCCCAGATAAAATTGATTTCAAACTGATCAGCTCGTAAACCAGTTGATTTCCTGTTGCATGTATTTATTAAACAATAGATTGGTGACATGTGTTTTTTTGTAAATGTCGTGTGGATAGTTTTTTTTTTTAAATCGTAACCTTTAAGGCGTCACTAAATGTAAGTGATAGTTTAAGATCATTTGAGAGGTTGGTTTTAATTGGGCGAGAAAGTCAAGAGATCGAATGATTCTAGAATGTGTAGAAATAACGTCACTTGAGTTAGCAGAGAGACCCTCGAAGTGAGTGGTTGCCTAATTTCCATCTCTACTCCAGCTGGTTCTCCGTTTTTCGAAAACTGTTAATATATGTAAATTAGTGATTGAAGAAATGAATTATATGCACAGAAAATTTTCTTTGTCATTGAGATCATCGGGAAAGACAAGATGAAACAAGGAGAGTCACGCCGACAAACGAACGGGCCAAAACACGATGGTGACGACAGGAACATGACCAGAGTGAAAGATACGTGATAGGCGATGGATGATAGCTACAAGAAGAGAATGTACCATTTACCCAACCCCTCCGGCACGGGCAGGATGTGACAGAAGGTCAATTTTTAAGCGGAGTACAGCAGGTTGAATTTCAGAGTTTTCCTTTTCGTAGACTGGTTACATAAGAAATTCTAAAAAACTGAGTATGCCCTCCTATTTATCCGTAACTAGGGAGAGAACAGAGTCATGCCTTCCTAAAGGCATCGGTGCAGAGTTAAACGCAAATAGCCATGTCCAAGTTTTGAATTCGGGACGCTGATTTCATTATTGATTCTAATCATTACGGTAAGTGCGCCTCCCGTAGGGAATTTTCAGAGTATATCGAGATTTAAGGGCTTTTTTTTTATACAGCTTCTGGCCCTGTCAGCTGGGGCTGTAGAATGCACTGATTGCTTCTCTGCAGAGGGATAAGACACCCTCCCTCAACGAGTGTCCGACATATGACACTAAACAATCAGATGGTGAGGCTCTAGTAATGCCGGAGCTTTGGTGAATGCGGAGTACCCCTTTATTGCCACTGCTTCCAAGTCTCCACTCTTGTCCAGAATGTTAGTATCGGATAGAGTCCTATCTATGGGTCAAATAGATGTAAACTGAGTGCTTATTCCTAACGGAACTGTTAGAAATTGAACTGTTTTAACATTTAAACTGTGTACTTATGCTAGACTGAATGGTTTGAAATAGAACTGTTTTGACATTGAAACTGTGTGTCAACAAAAACTATACTTATAAATATATTTGAAGATAGGAAGATCTGCAAACTTTTATCAAACTAACTTAATTCGGCGTTTAATGACTTGAAAAGGGTTGATACGCCGTAGAACAAAACAACCAACCAACCTAACAGCCTCGTCTAGCATTTGAATACTTTTACTGAGATAATTCAATGATACAGATTCGACAATATAAGAACGATTGTTAATCAAAATTCAAATTAATCTCCGTTCAATTTGGATCATTAAAAAAGTATGTTCAGCGTAAAAGACGACAACCGTAATATTATCAGCGGAAAATTATACTGAAACTTGCTTTATTCGACTAAAGCATTTTAAGTATATTGCCCTATAAAAATCTCCCCTTCTTTTTGCTAAATGCAAAATTATATATAAATAGAAACAATCAAAATCCTGGTAATATATAGACTGAAGTAATTTGAGTTATATTAAAATTGGTAAAATTTAGAAATAAATTTAGTCTGGAAAAAGTTAATTTATTTTCAGATTTTTCAGATCCGCCTTCGAATCTTTTCTTTTCATTTTATCTTTCTTTTCTTTTCAATTTCATTTGATCGACGATTTTTGGCTTTCGTTTAAATTTCCCAGCGCACTTAAACGATATTCGAAACAAGCATCTAACCTTCATTTTGTATGAGAAAATCTTTTAGAATAATAGCAGTCATCCATATTGTAGCAGGTCTTTATATATTTCCCAAGTACAGAACCAGTCAAAAGAAGCAAATTCCAAGGAAGTTTAGTTTTTCAGGATCAAAATCAAAACAATGTTTTCATAGAGAGAACAGATTCCCAACAACATGAGATTCTCACTTTCTCATTTTACCTTTTGACAAACTTCATTATAGTTTGGTGTTATGGCATATCAACCATTGTAGGTTATTCAATGCCGAATCCTTCTTATACATATACATTAAAGACCTGATTTCTAAACACAGTTTGTAGATAACATTTGTAAACGAGCCTGAGCTCATTTTTTTTCACTGTTAAATGGTATCACTTACTTCTATCAAATAGGAATGATTCTATTTACTTTTTAATCATTTATTTGCACACAGTTTAATGTTTTCAAGTATGGCTTTCTATCACTAAGAATTTAATTAAACATCAGTCATTTGTTTACACACAGTTAAATATAAAAACAGTCTTATCCCAAACGATTCAGTTTAGCATAAGTACACAGTTTAAATGTCAAATAGTTCTATTTGACCCATAGATAGGACCCTATCAGGAGCTACCACTCCGGACCTGGGTGGACCTGTGAGGACCTGGGAGCAATGGTAATGAAAGAGAACTCCGCATTCCCCCCGAACTCCAGCATTACTGGAGTCCCCCATTAAGATTGTTTAGCATTATATACAGGACACTCTTTGGGGAAGTCTTACTACTCTGCAGAGATGCAGTCTGTGCTTTCTGCAGCCCCAGCCAACTTATCCCTCTAACTATGGGTTAAATACTATCATTACTATTCTTCTAGAAGTATAGCTTTAGCATTAAATAACCCTTCAACATTTATATCCCATTAAAAACAAACTATTTTCCAGTACCTTTTAATAGAATAAACTATAATCTTTTTTATGAAAAACACTTATGAGAGAAATGGTACCTTTTTTATATGAGAAAGTTGGGTGATTTTAAGTTGATAGCTTAGTCCTAGGAATCCTATTCTACTGGCCATACCTGCTTAACAGGGATGAGTTTATTGCTTGGCACTTGAGGCATCCCTAAAAGGGAATGCCGAGGGGTCCGAATATTTTTTGTCACAGCTATGGAAGAGTCAATTCATGCGTGGTTCCTTTACAATAAAATGACCTTGTGGCAAGTCTGACGTGATGGGAAGTCGTATAAATCCAGAACATCGCCGTTTATATGAGAAATAGTCCCTTATTACTATAAAATCAAACCAAACCAATCTAAAGCCACCCAATTAAGACAAACAAGAAATGCTGGACACTGCTCGAGAAGAAGGGACAAACTCATGTGACGTTCTTCAATGGACCCTTTCACATGGTCGTGCCAGTGTTTGCTGACAGCAAAAACTTGCCCACGACAGCTCTGTGCAGACAGAGGATGTAGTTTGGAAGACCTGCCGGGAGTGATGGATGAGAGAGAGACAGAGACAGAGACAGAAACGGTCATGCTAGCAGCGTGACTTGATGATTACACACACACACACACACACACACACACACATATATATATATATATATATATAAAGGTAAATACGAATGAGAAAAGTTTGTAAAAACACGTGTTTCATGTGGTTTGCATTGTCATCAGACGGACAACTGGTCAATGAATTATAACTATATTGTGGTGAAAAGTCACGTGTTAAAATCGAAGTGCACATGACATTTGCACGTCGAGAATATATATATATATATATATACGGCTATCCGAATAGAGGGGAATAAACATAGAATTAGGTGATAAATGGCACATTAGAAATTTATTGATGTTTACACTTTGATATCAACTCGCTTTTGTTCAGCAGTTTTTTTTAAGCACGCCTTTATATATATATATATATATAAATGAGTGAGAGGCTGTGAGTGTGATGGAAAGACAGATATATAGAATGAGTGGGAGAGGCTGTGAGTGTGGTGGAAAGACAGATATATAGACTGAGGAATCGATACTGGTTATTTATTAGTATTTTTAGGTTAAAGAATGTTAAAATCTTTTCAATCAGTGTCAAATTTGGAGTCTTCTACACGTCATGCTTAAAACAACGTTGCCATTTTATTCCGTACTGACTTACACAGCGCATAAAACAAGTCAGTAATGTATTATTGATTTTATATTTCTACTTTCCACTCTGATTATGGACCGACAGATTTATCGATCGATCTAACAATCGATTGATTGAATGAGTGATCGATCAACTCTTAAAATATTTATTCGTCGTTGTTTTATTTTTATTAAAAAATTGATGATCTTTTTATAATATTTGGAAATTTGTCCTTGGAAAACTTTTTTCAAGTGTGCAATGTCGACGGCCCGGAATCAATCCCCGAAATTTTGGATTCCTTTTCCTTAGGAGCTTAACGATGCACTCATTGAGGTTATTGTTAATATTATTTGATGTTATTAATATTCATATTATTTCTAAATTCTGGTTATTTTGATTTTTCTTATTCACGTGGTTTCAATGATATAGATTCAGAGTAGACAAAATGATATGCCATTATATACGCTTATTATCTAATTAATTGTTTTCCTAATAGTGACTTTATTTTCGAGCTTTCATTCCAATTTAATCAATGTTTCTTTTTTTTTTTTTTGACCACCTTTCTTCCTTTTCTGATTTTTTCTTTCCTTTCTTTGTTAATACTTTGACTCCTCCCTTTCTTTCTTTCTTTCTTCCTTAGTTGACTCTTCCTTTCTCTCCTTTAATTGTTGACTCCTTTCCTTCCTTTGATTTTTGACTCCTTTTTTTTCATTTGTTGACTTTTCTTCTTCCTTCCTTTCTTTCTTTGTTGACCTCTTCCTTGTTTATTGACTCTTCCTTTCCTTCCTTTGATTGTTGACTCCTTCCCTTACTGTGTTGACTTTTCTTCTTCCTTCCTTCCTTCCTTTCTTTGTTGAATTCTTCCTTGTTTATAGACTCTTCCTTTTCTTCTTTGACTATTTCTTTCTTTTCTGACTGTTCAGTTTCCTGACTTTCTTCCTTTCATTCCTTTTTAACTGTTGCTTTTTTTTTCTTCCGGCTTACACTCTTACTTTTTTTACATTCTTTAAATGTTTCCTTCGTTCTTTCTTTGAAATTCAAACGTCAATAAATTTTAGACGAATAATAAAATTCCTTCAAGACTATGCATGTACGAATTTCTTAAATATTAGGAACTGACTGAGATTGATACTATCTATACTAGTCTATTCCTATCTATATATTGATATATTCTTTCCTTTTAGATTGTTTGTTTCTTTGAAAGTTTAATGCGAACGTAATAAATTTAAGACGAATTATGGAATTCCTTTTCTTAGAGACTATGCCTACACAAATTGCTTTAATATAATTATCTATATCAGGTTTTGGCACTAGAGTGATGTCTGACTTTAAAAAAATAAATTTGTTTCTGCAACATGTCTCAGTGATGTAGGCAGGTCTCGGGGAAAAAATGGAAAGCTGAAGCAGACGACTAAAACAAACGCGAACAAAGAACTAAGAGAAAGAACTAGGAAATGATTGTGTACTGCGGTATGAAAATACAAAAATAAATAAAAGTAAATCAAGGAAAGAGAAAAACAAAACTCTATACAATGAAAGAAAGACAAAAGATGCAATAGAAGAATGAAAGGAAAAAAAGAAAGAGAATCAGAAAACGAATATACAATAAAAGATGAGTTTATAAAATACAAAAAAAATAAAGACAGATAATAAGGAAAAGATAGATAATAAGTTACGATGAGGTACTGAAAAGAGAGGAGAACCAGAAAAGGAATATAGAATAAAATATGAGTTTATATAATACAAAACGATAAAAATAAATAATAAGGAAAAGATGAATATCAAGTTACGATGAGGTACTTTACAAACTGTCTTGAAATTAAGGGAACCCATACACGTCTGTACATGTGTAATTGTCACAAATTACCCAGTTTTCTCGACATATTACTCAAGGCAAATTCTATTGAATCACAACATTTTCATTGATTTTGATGGCATGTCTGGAGTTATTTTATGGTTAGAAATTAGAGAATTGTATATACTGTACGTTTATGTGATACCAAGTATTCCTATCTAATAAAAATAATTTGAGAACAGATATTTTTCCATGGATGAGATCCTAACAGATACAACCACTCTGAGTCAGAGTGGATCTAGAAGTAATGGCAATGAAGGAGTACTCTACACTGTCAAAGTTCCACAACTGGAGCCTTACCAGCATACGCAGTTTAATGTCATAACCAGGACACCTTTTTTTGAGAGGAGGTCTTACCCCACCGCTGCGGATACAGTCAGCATATTCTAACCCCCACAAACAAGATCATAGCTGGCTTCGAGCATGTTCACTTTAAGTTTTATTTAGCAGTACACATATTAATAATAGATAAGACGCAAAACATTTTTCTTGAATAGCAGAACATATATATTCATGAAATATCCCTTAAAACAAAGTAGATTAAATTATTAAAGTTAATGATAATTTTTTTCCCAGTCGTAAAAAGGAAAATATCATGGAATAACTGAATATTTAAGAAATAATTATGAAATGATTGTATAATCTACATTCCTAAAATAAATCTCTGTGGAAACCAAGAAATGCAAATCAGTTTCCAGTTAAAAGTAGTTCTTGCAGACCTCAACGAGCGTTTGGGCAAACCTACATGAAAAGACTCCAACAAAAGAAGTGTCAATAAAAACATTGGAAAGGATCGTAAAACTTATTTAAAAAAACATGTGACGAAAGTCGTTAGTTGCACCTAATCAACTGTATTTTAAATTTGGTGCAAATATAAAGAGAAAAATTGCAAGTAAAAAAAGTAAAAGATACAAGTAGATAACAAAAGACACAAAGCAGCTGGATAATGCTAAATAAAACAACTAAGTGAATATTCTGAGTGCTAACACTTTAACTTTTGTCAGGGCCGAGAGATATAAATATAGATGATACGCAATACGAACTATTAAGAAATATTTTTAAAACATTCAAACTGACAATGCCTACCTTATTAGGACATTTATCATAAAAATATTACTGGCAATATCATTGATTTTATATGCCAAATGTTTTGCGCCTTATCTGCTATTAGTTTATTTACTGCTAAATAACAAAATAATTTGTGAACACCCTTTGAGAGTTCAAATTTCATGTTTTATACCAGGAATAGTAGTAATAAATAAGACATATTTCTTTCCGATGTGGTCATAACAAAGCAATTATGTTATCATTGTAAAAGAATGAAATATTACAGTTAATTGTCGTAGCTTAATTAAAATAATTTAATCTACTTTAACGAACATTTTATGAAGCCAGTGTCTTATCTTATTAGTTAATTTTGTGTTAAATAAGAATAATAGATTAGTGAACATTCTCTTAGTATGCCAATTCCATAATTTTTGATTGGTTGGGGTTTATGGGATATCAACCCTAGTTGGTTATTTAATAGCGAATCATAAACGATTTGAAAGCAAATAGTTTGTGGTAACATTTTAAACAAATCAAAGCTCATTTGTTCGTACAGTCAAATGGCTTCATGTACTTCTATCAACCCCTAATAATTCTATTCAATACTGATTACTTGTTTGGACATAGTTAAATAGTTTTAGATATTCCTATCTTTCACGAATAATTCTATTTAGTATTAATAATTCATTTGCATGCATTTGAATGATTTATTGCTATATGTAGCTCTACCAATTTACAATCAGTCATTTGTTTGGACCCAGTTAAATTGTTATATATATATATATATATATATATATATATATATATATATATATATATATATATATATATATATATATATAGTTTTTACCTATGTGTAGAGTCTTCGCCAATGGTCCGGGAGACCGGGGTTCAATCCCAGGTCGACTCATATCAAAGACTCAAAAAATGGTACTTGATACCGCCTTGCTTAGCACTCAGCACTATAAGGTGATGATCTAGGGTAAAATGGAGCAATCCTAAGAATGGAATAGTGCCCCCAACACCTCAGTGTAGTAGCTATTGAAAAGAGAGCCTCGGGTCACCCTCGACTACAGTCGCCAACTTTATTTGAGTGTGTTAGAGCAGGTTTATTTGCACACAAATATTACTATTGTTTGCACACAGTTAAATGGTTTCAAGTATTGATATCTAACAATGATAATTCTACTTAATATTAATAATTTATTTGCACACAGTAGTTTCAAGTATTTAGTATTAATTATTTTATTTGTGTTCAGTCAAGTGGTTTCAACTACTGCCACTTAACACTAATTATTCTATTCAACACAACTCATTCATGTGCACTCAGTTGAATGGTTTCAAGTAGTGCTATGTAATACAAATAATTTTTGTACTCTCTTAAATGGTTTCAAGTATTCCTATCTAACATTAATACTTCTATTTAGTATTAATCGTTTGTTTACACACACTTAAATGGATTCAAGTATTGCAATCTAGCTTTATTTCAACATGGTTAAATAGCTTCAACTTTTGCTAGGTAAAACTAACAATTTGATTTAACATCAGTCATTTGTTTGCACAGTTAAATGGTTAGACGGTTCAATTTGATCCATAGTAGAGACCGTAATGGATATTACCCCTTCGGGTCACAGTTGATCTGGGAACAATGGTAATGAAAAGGTATTCCACATTCTCCAGAATACCAGGACTGGCGCCACACTGTCAAATGTTTTAGTGTTATATTCCACATGCGGGTTTATGGAGGCTCTTACCCCTCTGCAGATACACAGTCAGCTCTTGAGGACGGATTCCTCTGGGGTCATTATTACCATAGCATTTTGAAATCCCTTTTTTTCTATTTTCTTATATTGTTTTACCGGACCCGAAGGAGTATTGAAGTAACTAGGAGGCATGCAGCAAAGATTTCACTCTGAGAAATTATAAAGTGCACCAAGATTTAATTTCTAACTCTTACTCCATGATCATTTTTCTGGTGTCTTGGGACAGGGGTCAGTCTAATTCTTTATAAAACATGCTTCGTCCTTCCAGGAGATTACAAATCCAAAGTACCCACTACCGATTGTGATCCGTAATTCATTTTTGGTTCATAATCATGTTGATATTAATAGTTAGTGAGATCAAAGTGTAGTATCGGATGGAGATGTGATAATGCAATAAAGTAATATCGCCTTATGTAGTTTACAGCCACTTACTATTACTACTTCTTAAGACAAAGCAACGTCTTTATCCAGAGACGGCTTTCTTTAATAAAACAAAGTTTTCCCGCTTGTTATATTGGAGAAATAAAAAAAGATAAAGAAAAAGAAAAAAAAAAAGAAAGATATTTGATAAAAAATAATTCATGAAAGAAAATTACTGCACAATAATCTGCCCTTACTACAACCCCATCTGACTTGTCAGTTTTTTCCAGGGTTAATATTAAATTGATTATTTCCTAATCGAGGATGACCCGATGGTTCCTTTTTCAATAGCTACAACACTGAGGTGTAGGGGAGGGTGCTACTCAATTCCCTGGGATGCTTCACTTTACCCTTGATCCTTACCTTATAATGCTGAGTGTTAAGCAAAGCGTCATCAAGAGTCATTTTTTGAGTCTTTAGTATGACTCGATCTTGACCATTGGCGAACACTCTACTCATTAGGCCAAGGAAAAATCAAAACTTAAGTGACTATTCATCCTTGGTTTTTTATCATACGTAAATAATTCTCGCTGTCATTTTTTTTTCTTCCACGATATTTTATTTTTATGGACACAACCCATGTCAACTTTTATAAACGAGATAAGTATTCGTGCTATAGGCACATATAATCTTATTTAGAGAATACAAACCATAAGAGTCTCGGGAACATTGAAATTCAGACTGATCACCCAATCCAGGCCAGGTGATTAAATCTACTTATCGTCAAGCAAATAAACGAACGCAACATCAAAGACAGGATATTGTTGTTCTATCTAATCCCAGATGAACTTTGAGAGTGAAAAAAGTGGATTAAGAGACCTTTCAAAAGAAATAAGGATCTTATGACAGACGTGCCCATTGCTGTAAGAGCACGTAAAAAAGACCAAAGCGCCGAGTAAAAAGATTGGAAGAACTGGATATCCGAATGGGTAGTGCAACTCCGAGGATGACAGCACAGGTGAAATAAGATGAAACCCTGAGCAGAAGATTGGACTATTGAGAAGAATTGCTGTCACTTGATTTCTGACGTTGATTACTTATGAACATACAAACGCAATAATAATAATCGTATGCAGTAAACTGGAACTTAAGAACAAGAGAAGAAACAATTGGGTAGGAATGGAAATCAAAAGGGAATTGAGCAAACGACTGAATTTTTGAACTTACATACCAGTTTATTCAAGCAGTTCTAATTCAGCCAAGAATCTGTTCTGAAAAATGAGGGAGAAAATTCTGAGATTTTGAGATTAAAATAAATCCTGCCATCTATGGCAACAGAACAGAACTTATCACCTTTGCAGTAGTTTACAGAATAAAACTAAAAGAAAGCATATATGCTAAATATATTTCTCTACTTTGCACGAGAACTGAATTCCACACTCGCAAGAAAAAAAGGAACGAGCGGACATGAAGCAACAGTGATACATATATAGATTTGTGCTTTTACCATTGGCTTGTATGGTAAGACTTTAGTTATTTGCATAGTTCCCAGGGGATCTCCCCTTCTCGTCGTGTTCGCTGATGTACTTTGTTAGATTCATTTAATTTGGATGAATAAATTTAAGTCCTGTGCAAGTTTGTCTTCTGAAGTATCCTTTCATCTCTTTCTCCCTCTTCATATCCACGTCTTACCAGCATCATCATCATCATCATCATCATCATCATCACCGCTTCTCACTCCCTCTTTATCTTGCCCAGTCGGCTCGGGGGCTGTAGAGTACACCAACTGCACCTCTGCAGAGGGGTAAGACCCCTCCCCCAATGAGTTTCCTGGATATGACAGTAAACAATCTGATGGTGAGGTTCCAGTGATGCAGGAACTTTGGGGAATGCAGAGTACCCCTTCATTGCCATTGCTCCCAGGTCCACTCTGGCCTGGAATGGTAGCACCTGATAGGGCCCTATGTATTGGTTAAAAAGAACTAACTGCATACTTATGTTAAACAGAATTGTTTGAAATAAAACTGTTTGACTAAACTGAATAGCTTGAAATAGAAATGTTTTTGACAATAAAACCGTACTTAAATATAAACTGCGTGTTTATGCTAAACTGAATTGTTTGAAATGGAACTGTTCTTGACATTAAAAGTGTACTTACACTTAACTGAATTGTTTAATATAGAACTATTTTGACATTTAACTATGTGTAAACAAAATCTGTACTTATACTAAACAGAATTAGCTGAATTAGAACTGCTTGAATAAACTGAATAGCTTGAAATAAAAATGTTTTTGACAATTAAACCGCGTATGCATGCTAAACTGAATTGTTTAAAAGAGAACTGACTATTTGCATGGAAATGGAGTTGGCGTTAAATAACCTACAAAGGTTGGTATGCCATAAAACCCAAACCAACCGACCAACCAACCCTCTTTATCGCAACGTCTTATCTCATCATCTCTTCCTCGCTGGCACACGTTTTCATTATTATCATTTTATTCTTCGAGAGTGTTTCTCGCCAATTTTAACTGAATTCCAATTAAGAGCAAGTCTCATAGGTCTCTAAGACTATTTTAAGTATTCTAGCTGATTTTAACAGTGATGGGGTCTGGATGGTCATAATCCTTTTCTAGGTGTCTCATTCCCCTTGTCTATTTCCCCAGTTCTTTGAGATTGTTCCAAGTTCTCCAGCTATGATTGATATCACTGTCACTTTCATATTCCCAAACCTTTACAAAGAGCTGAAAATGATTATTTATTTATCCAGTTTACAATTTTATTTTATCTCTGTGACCTGCTAGAAAGGCAATTTTCTTCTTCATCAAAATGATTACGTATATAAGTGGGATATATGAAGTAGAATAAAATACAGTGAGGGAAATACTCAAAATTAACTTGATTTAATTTTTACATTTACAATGGAATTTATCAAAAGGGAAAAAGGAAAAAGAGAGATTAACATTCTTTAAAAATTTTTATGAGTAAATCGTAATGAATTGTACTATAAATATCAAAACAGAAGAAACAACAAAATTCAAAGTTTTCGCAAATTTAAAGAAATAACCGATATTTATTTATTTAGCAATCTAGGCTAGCACATGTATGCTTTTCTTTTTCTGTATGCTGTCATCTCAGGTACCCCTTCCCCATGCCAAAATGAGTTGACAAATCTATTTATTATGACAGTAAATAAAACAAATTTACTCATGGTCTGTTGTACATCGCAGTTGTCTATCATCTCAAGTCTATCCTCCACACCAATATGAACAGTCAAATCTTAATCTGCTGACCTTATGAAGCAAAACAAACAAAAAGAAAAAAAAAGAAACTTCTCATGATCTGTTGTGTGAGTTAATTTACACTCTTTTACCGGGATAGATTTTCGAAAGGAGCAGATCTAGGTTTCACTAACATTCTTATTAAGAATATATTTTGATGCTTATAAAATTGGATCATTTCTACTTTTCGGATTTTGGTCTTGAAGTGAAAGCGATGAATAGTAAACTATTTTCTTTACACTGAGAAAAATAGGATCAAAAGCGAAGGAAAAAATTACTGATTTTCAGAAATATATTAGCGGCACAAATTCTTTTGCCACGTGTTTGAGATTCCTCCGTTAGACCCTGCTTTCAATAATTATCATTATAATAATTCTGCTATCAAAGTATTCATATTACACGAACTATATATATATATATATATATATATATATATATATATATATATATACACACACATATATATATATATATATATATATATACATATATATATATATATATATATATATATATAGAGAGAGAGAGAGAGAGAGAGAGAAATTTAGATAAATATCACTGGTATGAAAATATGAAAAAAAGATATTCAACGGATCTCTTTATATATGAATAATAAAAGCTACTACTTATCGTTTCAGTGTTTAACTATCTTCTTGTGATGTTTTATAGGAAAAATTATTTTAGCAAAAAACCCCAAAAACACAAAAACAAAAAACAAAAAAAAAGACAAAAACAAAACGAAGAGAGAATCTTTAGCATTCTATTATTCTGAACAGCAATCTTTTTTAAAATGTATGTGACACATAAAATTTTTATTTGGAAAAAAAAGTTCTTTTAAAATAAGGATATCGTATTTGCAGAATGGTTTTATTTTTCAAAACTCTTTTAAAGAAATCATTTAATTTCTAAAAAAATAACATCTATGTGTGTAGTTTAGAAAGATTTTATGAAAAAAAACAACTTTTTTATTAGATTAAATGACGTATTTGTTGTTTGTAATAAAAATCTAGTTTAGAAAATATTTTGATAAGAAATTCTAATGTAACTGTTAAAATTAAGTATTCTTTATCAATATCTAATAAAAACTTACGTAAACAGGATATTTGAATTATTCAGAACTAAATCAGGCGTTTGTTTGATAGTATTAGAATTTGAAATAATGATTCCATAATCTTCCTGTGGTGTTTATTACGTATATTAACTAACATTTTTGGAATCTTTAAAACTATGTTTGGTTTCTAAATTGAGATTCACTATTGCATTTCTATTATCCCCATTTCAGGTACCTTAACATATTCATAGATACGTTTTCTAATCAATTGTGAAGTGCCACCGATATATATATATATATATATATATATATATATATATATATATATATATATATACGTGCGCGCGCACGTGTGTGTATAAGTGTGTGCAGGTTGAAGAAAGACATTAATATTGTCCTAATGACAAAAGTAATAGCGATAATTGCGATTATAATATAAAGATATAAAGCGTTATGACAATAGACAAATTATTAAAAGAAATGTCAAGAAAACTAATAACTTTGATAAAAATGGAAGAACAAATCACATTCGACATAGAACTGAAGAGATATTTGCATAAATAAATACATTGACGAGGAAATCAACCATAACAAAAGAGTGTGTAATAGCAGCGATAAGAAAGACAAAAATAAACGAAATCGAATCTATTTCAAGACTCTGGGGGGAAAAAAAAGAACAGAAAAATTGGGCTGAGACGAGCGTCAGCCATTTTGTTCTTTCTGATATTTGGAAAATTACTGCGCATGCGTCGACCATTAGGCGAACAACTTCAAATAACAGTTATATAAAAAAAGTTCGGCAAACAATATCGTCTCGAGTTATTTATACTATTTTGTATTTATACAGTGAATTTAAACTAGTAAATAAGATTGATCATTTATTTCCTGATATATAAGATGTTACAAAATAACAAAAAACAAAATAAAAACAAAACAAAACAACCCCCAAAGCAAAGACACCACCGTAGCTCCATGGTTAGCTCACACATCTTGTTGATCAAATTAACTATGACACTGAATTCGATCATCAATGGTTGATACATTTACGAAAAGGTCAACCATTTACGAAAAAGTACCGAGAAGTTCTTGGCTCGACAGAGAAAGAAATGACCCATTGCCATGAAATATATACACGATTAATAAAATTAAAAAAAAATCATTCCTTTCTTGTTTTAAGCGATAACTTTTCAGCACCTCGTAGGGTTGATGTATTTACCTAACCCCTCTCTTTAACGGTAGGTTATAATTAAAGGCTAAACTTTACGCGGAGTAAACTTGGTTTGAATTCAGTGTTTTCGTTGCTAAATCAAGGCTCAAGAACCCAGTCTGCCCAACAATTTTATCACTAGCTAGAAAGAGAACAAATGGTTTCCAGGGGCATTATGCGAACTGAAACGCAAACTACCTTGTCCAGAGTTTGAACTCGGGTCGCCGATTCCATTTCCTATGACAATATCCGTTACGCTAAGAGTGCCTCTTGTAGTTCCCAGTACTGCTGGTTTGATATTGACTTTGTCTCCACTTCAGGCCAGAAAAATGAACCATCATTGACGGCTGATTCCCGAAGATCCGTCTTTTAGGCAGTACCTCTCATGGAAGTAAAAGAGGTAAATGTAGTGAGAAAACCTTGACGCCTGCTACAGTATCGATGAAACTCGAGCAATTAGGGAAAATACCTTCGGGTGAATATTTGTGGGTTCCCAGAATTAGAAAGTCAGGTGCCAAATATCATCCCCTTCGGAGAATAAATACAAACTCACTGGGTTTTCTACTAGTTAAGCCAGTTTTTTTTTCTTGAGGAACCATAGTAAATATTTATCGATGAATGTTGGGTTGTGATAATAATGAAACCCACCGGCAGGGTGAAAGACAAGGTCAATTTTTTTAGCTGAATAGAACTGATTTGAATTTTTACTCTTCTATTTGGTTTGGTTTTATGGCATACTAACCACTGTTGGTTATTTAATGCCAAATCCTCTTTATAAATATATATTAGATATATAGTTTGGATTGGTTGGGTTTTATGGCATATCAACCATTGTACGTTATTTAATGCCAAATCCTCTTTCTACATATACATTAAATATATATGATTTAATTTGGTTAGGTTTCATGGCATACCAACAATTGTAAGTTATTTAATGCTAAATCCTCTTTTTAGATATATATTAAATAGATTTGTAAACACATTTTCTTGATAAAATTTTAAAACGGGTTTGAGCTCTTTTTTGCACACAGTTAAATGGTTTCAAGTATTGCCGTATAACATTAGTCATTATTTGCACACAGTCTGATCTATTTGACCCATAGATAGGACCATATCAAATGCTACCACTCCAGAGTGGACCTGGTTGCAATGACAACGAAGGAGTACTCCACATTCCCCAAATCACCACGATGGTTTAATCAGATGATTTACTGTCTTAACAGTACACTCATTGAGGGGTTCTTAAGTCTCTGCAGAGATGTAGTTGGTGTATTCTACAAACTCAGTCGACTGGTCAATGCTCTTCTGTATCAGTTGTCAAATCGTATTTAAAAAGCCTAATCTTTCCTACTATGTACGTATGGATGGAGGTGAGGAGAAGCGTATGTTTTATAAGGGGGTGAGCACAGAGCGAAGTATAAACTGCTTCGTCCTGGCCGATAACGGGCGCAAACTAGTGTACTGAGTTCGATTCTCCCAGGCGCTCCATGAATGTGACCCTCTGCCATACTAAACTAGATTATGTATTCACTAATTTTGTCTAAAAGAAAAACCGAATTTTTTTCAAAATCAAATTTATTGCTTTATTTTTCCCTTCAAAAGAGATCCTTTCATTTTTGATACACGGTCCCCAGATTTTTCTATAAAACTTTACATTTTTTCGTCATCTATTGTCGGAGAAGATTGTTTATTGTTTTATTAGCTTAGTTAAGAAAAATTTATTACGGAAAAGTATGCTTTACCGAGGAGTAAAGAGAGATGGATTCGAATCTCACCACTATTCTTGTTTCCGATACTCATTATTCCTCGCTGTTATTTATATATAAAGCTTCTTATTTCATCAGTGGAAATTTGGTAACTTTCTTCTCTTAATAGCCTAGTCATCTACAGTGAATGAATAAAACAAAAGATAAAACGATGATGTGTAAAAAAGTAAAGAAAGTAAAGTCGGCGATCATAGTCGAGGATGACCCAAAGGCTACCTTTTCAATAGCTACCACACCGAGGTGTATGGTAGGGTGCTTCTCCATTCCCTGGATTGCTCCACTTTACTCGTGATCCTTACCTTATAATGATGAGTGTTAAGCAAGGCGGCATCAAGTACCATTTTTTTGAGTCTTTGCTCTGACTCGACCTAGGATTGAACCCCGGTCTCCCGGACCATTGGCGAACACTCTGTTCATTAGACCAATGGCATACGATATTAGGTTAGGGTTATAATGGGTAAAACGAATTATGCAAATTATGATGCAAATCTGTTATAATGTAATAGTTAATAAGCATTTGGCAGAATGTAATATGCAAGTGTTCTGATATAAAAGATGAATAATAAGTTACTGTTAGAATCTGGTCGAGGCAAACCTAACAATCAAGCTCGGGTAAGTTTGGTTTGGTTTGGTTTTATCATATTTACAAACCCCTCCGCTCGGGCAGGATATGACACAAGGTCATTTTTTAAGCGGAGTTTAACAGGTTTGAATTCAGAGTTTTCCTTCTCCTAGACTAGTTGCCTCACCAAGGCTAAAGAACCTAGTCTGTCCTACTATTTACCCCTAGCTGGAGGGAGAATAATTGGATTCATACCTTTCTCAAGGGTATTAGTGCTATGTGAAATGCAATCAGTCTCGTCCAGGATTTGAACTCGTGTCGCCGTATTCATTTCCTACGACGATAACCATTGGTTTTATGGCATATTAGCCATTGTAGGTTATTTACTGTCAGATCCTTTTTAAACATATATATTAAAAATGATTTCTTAACCCATTTTGCAGATATTTTTAAACGAGCCTGAGCTCATTTTTTTCACGCAGTCAAATGCTTTTACTTTTTTCTATCTAATGTAAATAATTTGCTTTACTATTAATCATTTGTTTGCACATAGTTTAATGCTTTCAACTATTGCTATGTATCACAAACAATTCAATTAATCTCCAGTCATTTTTTTGCACACAGTTAAATGATTAAACAGTTCTATTTCGAAGAATCCAGTTTACTATTAATCATTTGTTTGCACACAGTTAAATGATCAAAAGGTTTTCTTTCAAACAATTCAGTTTATTCTAAGTATATAGTTTAAATGTGAAACAGTTCTATTTGAATGATAGATAGGGCCTGAGTAGATCTGGGAGCGATAGCAATAAAGGGGTACTACGCATTCCCCATAGCTCCTGCATTACTGAAACCTCACCATCAAATTGTTTAGTGTCAAAATCAGGACACTCATTGCGGAAGTCTTACCCTTCTGCAGAGATGCAGTTGGTGTATTCTGCAGCCCTCACCGAATGGGCCAGGTTGGGTAAGTCTAGACAGAAATCAAATCAAAGTTCGAAAATGGAGTAAGATTGAGAAACATCTAAAAGCTGTAAGAAATGTTTATAGGGCTGTACTTAGTTAAACAATTGTTTTATGTGGATTGAATATAGAAAATATAAAGATAAATAAATTTTTTAGACTAAACATAATACAGGGTATGCCTTTTTATATGCTGTGAGAAGATAATGTCTATGAGAATATATGACCATATTTTAATTACTGATTTGTAAGGTTACAAACGCAGTGAGTTCTTCCCAAAGCAACCAAAGGTTTGAGCGAAGTGACCAAGTGACCAGTAAACCCAGACGCAAAACTGCGCTGCACGTGACAAATTCGCAACTAGAAATCAAAATCCAAGTGAATTGCCATAAAAAGGTAAGAATGCTAGCTAAATATAATAAAAAGAAATATTTTTTAAATTTATAGATTTTGTGTATTTTGCTCTTTTCGTGCTTTTATGTGACACATAACCATTTGAATTCAATAATGTAGGCCGATATTAAAAACTTTATTAAATACATTCTTTAAGTAAAAATTTGGTGCGATGAAAAAAAAGAAACTCCAAGTTAAAAGATGAAAGATAATAATAATAATAATAACAACAGCAATATGAAGCAATATCCTAGGTATGACACTAAACAGCATCTGATAGTGAGACACCTGTTCTAGAGACTGCGGGGTTCCCTTCATAGCCAGGTTCACTCTAACTATGAGTTCCCATCAATGGGTCAAATAAATCTGAAAATTTTAGCATGTATTTACCAACCTGTCCACACGGGCAGGATGTGACACAAGGTCAGTTTTTAAGTGGTTTTTAATAGGTTTGAATTCAGTTTTTCTTCTTCTCGACTGGTTGCCTAACGAAAGCTAAACAGTCCAGTGTTCTCTACTATTCACCCATAATTGGAGGGAGAAGAATTTGATTCATACCATTTCCAAGAATATTAGTCTTATGTGGAATGCAATCAGCCTTGTCCAGGATTTGAACTTGCGTCTATTTTCTACGATATACTATGGCACCTCTACATTAAAATTATTTGTATAAAAAATCCTTGAAACCATGTAATTGTATATGAATTGATTGTGTTGGATGTGAGTGGATGAGACAATGTAGTTGCTAGTGTTGGATGTAGGTGTTTGAAGCAGTTCAGGTTTTAGTATTGGATGGAGTGTATAAAACAGTGCAGTTGTTAATGTTGAATGGAGTGTATAAAACAGTGCAGTAGTTAGTGTCGGATGGGAGTGTATAAAACAGTGCAGTTGTTAATGTTGGATGGGAGTGTATAAATCAGTGCAGTTGTTAGAGTAGGATGGGAGTGTATAAAACAGTGCAGTTGTTAGTGTCGGATGGGAGTGTATAAAACAGTGCAGTTGTTAGTGTCGGATGGGGGTGTATAAAATAGTGCAGTTGTTAGTGTCGGATGGGAGTGTGTAAAACTATGCAGTTGTTAATGTCGGATGGGAGTGTATAAAACAGTGCAGTTGTTAATGTCGGATGGGAGTGTATAAAACAGTGCAGTTGTTAGTGTCGGATGGGAGTGTATAAAACTGTGCAGTTGTTAATGTCGGATGGGAGTGGATAAAACAGTGCAGTTGTTAGTGTCGGATGGGAGTGAATAAAACAGTGCAGTTGTTAGTGTCGGATGGGAGTGTATAAAACAGTGCAGCTGATATCAAATTATTTGCATTAAATACTTTTAGAATATCAAGTATTTCTTTGTAAAGAAACGACAAAAACAAAAATCACCAAAAAATAAGGAAAAAGGAAAAACAGAAAAAAAGAAACAAAGAAAAAAAAACAGATGAAAAGAACAGATGATAAAAAAGAAAAAGACTGAAAGAATTTGAAAAGAAAAATGCAATATATTTAAAATAAGCTGTGATTGTATTAAGAATCAGTTTCACAAAAAAAACGTATATATAAATGTACCATATACACGAACCCTAAATTCTAGACATGAAATATTGCCAGACCGGTGGACAAGACGTTAAAAACATTCTGTCCATTTAATTTCAGATGAAGGTGATTAGACTATTTCAGTTTATCTTTATCTGTTAATGAATAACAACCGAAAATTTTATTGAATATTTTTTTTATTTCGGAAGATTTTATTGGTTTATGAAATGTCACGTCATTTGTTGTTTAATAATAAACTTCCAAAATAAGTTTTTAATGTATGTATTCTTCAGTTCTTTTTTTTTTTTTTTCACTCATTTCCCCTTTTCCCGTTTCTATCTCTAACTTTTCTTTCTTAGGCAGACGAATGGCATCTGATGTATAGCATTCTTGCTTTTTTATACATTTTCTCTTTCTTATTCACTGACGTTTAGCGTGTTCTAGAGTGTTCGCGAATGGCCCAGGAGACTTGGCTTCAATCCCAGGTCGAATCATAACAAAGACTGAAAAATGGTACTTGATGCTGACTTGCTTAACACTCAGCATTATAAGGTACGGATCAAGGGTAAAGTGGAGCAATCCAGGGAAAGGAATGGCGCCCAACCCTACACCTTGGTGTAGTAGCTATCGAAAAGGGAGCCTTCGGGTCAACCTCGACTATGGTCGCCGACTTCACTTTTTACTTATTATGTCACAATCAAAACAGAATGGTCCAGTGTTTATCTGGGGTCATGAGAAGTCATGGCGCTCGAACACAAAGATTCGTCTCGCATTCTATTAATATGATAGACATTGATTTTTTTCCCGAAGGGCATTAGTGCTATATGAAAAGCAAATATCCCTGCTCAGGATTTGAACTCGGATAAAAGAATGCACTTCCGACGACAATAACCGTGGCACCATGAGCACAACATATTTTTAGACTGCTATACATGTTTTTGGTCTGCCTAGTCGGCTGAAGCTGTAGAATATACTGACTGTATCTCTGCTGAGGAGTAAGACCCCACCCCCAAACGAGTGTCCTGTTTATGACACTAAACAAACTGATGGTGAGATTTCAGTAATACTGGAGCTTTGAGGAATGCTGAGTACCCCTTTATTGCCACCGCTCCCAGCTCCACTCTAGCACGGAGTGGTTGAACCTGATAGGCTCCTATCTATGGGTCAAATAGAACTAAACTGTGTGTTTATGCTAAACTAAACTGCTTGAAATAGAACTGTTTTGATATTTAAATGGCATATTTATGTTAAACTGAATTGTTTGAAATAGAACTGTTTTTGACATTGAATCTATACTTAGAACTGTTTGACTAAACTGAATAGTTTGAAATAGAAATATTTTTAATTCAGTTTAGCGTAAGTACACAGTTTAATTAACAGTGTACTTATGCTAAACTGAATTGTTTGAAATAAAACTGTTTATTTGTATAAAAATGGATTTGGCATTAAATAACCTATAAAAGTTGATATGCCATAAAAACAAACAAACAAACAAACAAATATAATTTTGCTTTCAGAGTTTCAGTGATGTTAGATGATAAATAATATCTAATAATATCTATTTTCATAATATAACGTTCTTCTAGAAATAATAAAATCCTCGAGTTTGTAGTTTTTACGAAAATTAACTTTTCATTAAAAGACATGGGTGTTACTTTTTTATGAGCGATTCTGTAAATCTGTTTATATACGTTGAAACGACTGCTGTGGTAACTAAACGACAAAACAAGAGCGACTGATGAAGACAAAGCCGAATATTACGTATGCAATTCGTAGTCATGCATCATCAGCTTAATATGGTGAGTAATGCATGTAAAAAAAAAAAAAAAAAAACACGAGGAAAAGAAGAAAAAACAACATTAAGCTAAATATAACCTTTGCTTTCTTTACAATAAAACCAAGCAACCAATCAGTGAGCGAGCCAACATAATTTTCCGAAGATCTAAAATACATTTTTCTTTTTTAAAATTACATTTTAAAAATTACTAGTTTTGAAGATCTTTTGTAGTCTTTAGAACTATCTTCCATCTTTCTTTTTTTTTCTCTTTCTTTATTGACCAAGAGAATAGTTTAATATCTAATTACCTGGCTTTTCAATAAAATAAGATAAATAAAAAGAATTATGTGGAGAAAGGTAAACGGACGAAAGATATATATTTGGTGTAGTTGATGATACATTTATAATTATTTATTTATTTTATTTCTGCCAACGCGTTTCGACTTTAAATTTTACTGCATACAAAAGCATTCTAATAAAATTTTTTTATAAGGATGAAAATAAAAATTAAATAATCATAATAGAACAAATTTTTTATGCAAGTCCATAGTCATCGTCAGGGCTAAATGTTTTACGAAAACGGGTAAAACAGGGAAAATATATTTGAAATTGATTATGCCATGAAATAGAATCTTTTTTGAAAAAAGGCAACGTCATTTTACGGTTTGGGAACAAATTTTTAACGGTTTACAATTTTAAATGTCAAGAAAAAAGGCCAGTGTTATAAATGGATGTTAAAAATGTTTTGGCATCATTTTTGCTAGAGAAGGTGATATTTAAAAGATAATCTTGTCTTTGTATAATTGAGTTAAATGTGTTATAGAACAGGCTTCTATTATTCTGGGTTTATCTGTTGGGAATAAAAGCAAGTATGGTGGAGTTATGAAAGTCAAATGTATGGTTGGTTAAGATGTTATGTGAAACTTTTGTATGCAGGCAAATTTGAAGTCGAAAAGCGTTGGAGGAAATAAAATAGATAAACAATAAAAGTACATTATCAACTACACTAATTATATATCTTTCGTTCATTTGCCTTTTTCCGCATATATTCTGGAAGAAAATAAATTATAAATAAATTTAAGCCAAAGTTGAATAAAAAATGAATCATACACACACACAAATGGAAATAACACACACACACACACACACACACACACACACACACACACACACACACACACACACACACACACACATATATATATATATATATATGAACACACACAAAAATTATTAGTAAAAAATAATGACCATTAAATTTCAAACCACACCATCTCACACACACACACACACACACACACACAAAATCGCAAGACGCACACACTCACACACAGATTAGAAAAATTACCGTAAGTGAAATCTGAAACCACTCCAACACGCACATATACCCACACACAACGACAAAAACAAATCAAATATCAAAGACCAATTAGGGGTAAAACAGGCAAAGAAAAAGACATGAGTGACCTCTATATAAATCCATAACCAACGGAAAACCAAACTGCAAACACACGGGAGTTCAAGTCTCATGAGTACCCGATTAACAAGGCCTTGTGCCAGATATGCTCTCTGACGAAAGCAACGAGCTAGAAACATACACGTATGTAAGAACGAAATAAATAATTCAATCCTAAAAATACAAATCTCTTCGTGGACCTACGCATTTTAATATATATTTATATATATAAGCAAAGTCTTTGAATTAGCAACCTTACATACAAAATCTGATGTGGTTGCAACTAGATCATTGCAAAGTAAATGTAAATTAAACCTGCGACTCTTGGAATTAGTTTCTGTCTCTCTTCTAAAGGAAATCCGAATTGAAGTTATAAACAAAAATATCGAAACTATTCAATAAGTACTCACCTGATTTTATATAATATTGATATATAACACACTTAGGAAAACAGATATAAAGAAAAATCTCTCCCCACATGGATGACCTACAAGCTCTAACAGTTCAATTAAAGATTGGAACTATGAGATTCTTTACGCATGGGGGGCGGTTGGTTGGAGTTGTGCAGGATTTCGTAGAAACAACTGCAGATTTTGGATAAGCTGATAACAAGAATGGCGCACAGGTGTGCTGCAGATTCTCGGGATGTTCCTTCTCCTACACTGGTTGCCATAGCAAGGGTCAGGCTGACCAACTATTTACTAGAGTACTGTTGGTTTGGTTTCTTTGTTTAATTACACATCCACCTTCGTGGATGATCATTTAATGCCTGAGCCATCCTTGTTGAATATAGTTGTGGGGCTATTTAACCCATATTTGGTGGGATAAGGAGGTTCAGACGAATGACCTTTTGTAAAAGAAACAAAATATGCGACTCTCAAATCGAATATCTTTTAAGCCAGATTCAAATCCTGGATCAGGTCATTTTTATTTCACTTCTTGCTAAAGTCCTGAAAGGCATGAGTCCATCTCTTCCCAAATCAGCAACAAGTAAATTGACAGACTGGGCTTACGATTGACTGATTGGTTTTTACAGCAGGCCAATCCGTCTAAGTTATTTCATGCCTTGAGAGAATTGAGTATATTCGGTTTCTTTGTTTAATGCCTTATCAATCTTCGTCAATAATTTTGTGCCAAAGCCATCCATGAAGAAGAACAGTAGTGGTACATTTTAACCCATAGCTTGGAGGATAAGCGGATTCATACCTTTCCCAAATTCTGCCAGCAGAAAGTGTTCCGTACCCTGCGAACACGAGACCTGAGTTAAATAACTTTGTACCGATGACGTGTATGTAATAAAGAAGCAAAACAAAGTGGTCAAGAACAATTTTTACCAGTAAGTACTGAACATTCTTTCTGTTCATAAAATGACACAATAATTCAAGTCAGAGTACATACTTTCTGACCTAAAACTTGCTCAAAGCGTGTTTCTATAAAGTAATGAAACCGATTTCCATTTTCAGGTAGGATATCTTAATTGAAATATCAGCTGATCAATGCTTATTCTCTACCAGTCATTATCACCGTAAAACATTGATCGAATCTGATGAGAGTCCTCAATTTTGTCGCATTTTTCTCACTTCATGAAGAAACGAGTCGTTGATACATATGAAATATCTTTTTAAAGAAAAAAAAAAACAGAAAAGAAATACAGATGACAAAAAAGAAAAAAAGAAAAAAGAAACAGAAAAAAGAGATGAAAAGAACAGAAAAGAGAAAAGAAAAACTGAAAGAATATGAAAGGAAAAAGAAAGAGAAGAAGAAAAAAGAAAATAAAGACAGACAGAAAAGAGAAAAAAGGAGAGACTGGAAAAAAAGCAAAAAAAAAAAAAAAAAATTAAAACGGAAAAAGAAAGACAGAAAAAAAAAAAAAGAAATAACAGATAGAGAGAAAAAAAGTCTCGCCCCCCCAAAAAGACAGGAAAAAAAGAGAAAAAGACAAAAGACAGAAAAAGAAGACAGAAATAGAAGAAATAAACACAGAAAAAAGAAGAAAAAAAAAGAAAAAATTCACAGGCAGACAGAAAAAAAAGAAAAAGATAAAAGTGATACAGGAAAAAAAAAAACGAAAAAAGAAAGAAAGAAAGAAAAAGAAAGAGAAAAAAGAAAGAAAAAGATAAAGAAAGAAAAAAGATTATTAAAACAGAGAAGAAGCGAATGCCAATACATAAAAGACCTTTCAATAAACATGAAACTTAATTTTCAAAACTCTTTTGGCTATTTGAATAACGTTAACATTTTCCCCCGACAATGCCTTTCTTAAATTGAACACCTCAACTCCCGACCATCAGATTCTTCCTTCTTTTGCTTTCATGAAAAACTAAATAGCTTCACTGACCGAAACTCTTCCTAATAAACGATGAATTCCCGTTCAGACTTCGCCAAAGAATACTGACCATCACTACCACCCCAGACCCGGCAATGTCTGCCTCCACTAAAACTACGAAATTAACATCAACGGCCATCTTTATTCCCTGACTGTTCACCATTTCTCAGTGGCCCAACAATGAAACACATCTGCCTACGCTTGGTGTGTAACTGGGTAGCGAACGCTGGGAAGGCAATTGCGTCCACCAATGGCTTTCCGAGGGACAAACTATTGAGACGTTGATTGGATATTCAAGAGATCGTTTTTCAGTTGAGAAGCTCAAACAGAACTTTTCGTCGCTCCTTCGGGTAGATTTCTATGACAAGGAAAAGCCACAAGCATACGGTATCCAGCATAAAAAGACGCGAGGATAAGTGTTTAAAGGTCTGAACAGAGAGTTGCTTGAAAGAGAGTCGTGGCCTGAGGAAATACGAAGTCGTTCACTTCCTTTCTCTCCCTGCCTCATACCTCTTTCTCATCCCAGCCTCGCTTTCGCAAGCATCCGTGTCTATAATCAATGCACTGATATCAGCAAAAAGATATGAACTGAGAGACGAACTCAAGTGGATGTGTCTGTTTCCGAGATACGAGTACTTGTGCAGGTATATCGGACACACAAAAATGTATATGGAAATAATGTCGAGATAGAAAGGTTTATAAGCCTACAAGCATAATTGAATATAAAGACGTACGCTCGTCTAGATGCGTCTTTGTATTCACAAATTCATTCGTGTCATCATGGCTGCATAGAAATGCATAGAATATAAATGGCAGGACTTAAAGAGAAGTTACTAAAATGAATAAAGTGAAGACGCGTGCATACAAATTTGCATCTGTCTATTTATCTATCAATGATAGTGAATCAACAATTCCGTCACCTGATACGTTCTTATTACCTGATCTAAGGTTTGAAGTCGTTTATCTGAATTATTCATATTCTCAAGTGAATTCAGTGCATTAACGAGAAAGAAGATTATGTTGAAAATTAATAATTTTCTGTATAAAATGGTTATTTCTGTAAAAGGCTTTGTGCCTATCTAATTTTCTGTCTCAGCCTATCTACGTGTCTATCTATGGGAGGTGCCGGTGGTGTAATGGTTATCGTCACAGGATATGGACACGGCGATACGAGTTCAATTCCTGGATAAGACTGATTGCATTTTACATAGCACTAATACCCTTGGGAAAGGTATGAATCCAATTATTCTCCCTCCTTATGGGTAAATAGTAGGGCAGACTTGGTTCTTCAGCCTTGGTGAGGCAACTAGTCTAAGAGAAGGAAAACTCTGACTTCAAACCTGCTAAACTCCGCTTAAAAAATTGACCTTGTGTCATATCCTGCCCGAGCGGAGGGGTTGGGTAAATAGGATCTACTTGTCTATCTGTATGTCGGTGCCTATCTATTTGTTTGTTTAAGTCTTCATGATCTAAGTCTTCGTGATAGGGAATCAACAAGTTGGTAATGTTACGTTATTATCACCTGAATTTTGGTCTGAAATTTTTAAGCTATAAACTAAAAAAATATATTTATGATGAGTATTCCCAATAGAGTTAAGCGCGTTGACAACAAAGGAGATAATGTCGATAAATAACACTTTTCTGTATGAAATGAACGTATCTGATATGAGTCTGCGAATCTATCTTAGTGTGTTCACGATCTGTCTATTATTGATGATGAATTAACATTACTACGTTATTATTAACAAAATATTGATCTATGATATATATGATTAGTATTTCCAAGTGAATTCAGGAACAAAATCGGGGTGTGGGTATGGATTTCTTTTCGGGGTGGAATTAGCGAGTAACAAAGATTTTCTACCGTTCGGATAACTGGCTTGACAGCCGGCGAAACCTTACACACTTCCGAACAGAGCTCCAAAAAAATCAGAAGAGTTATATACAACGGTTGAAAAGTCTTGGTGGTCACTTCTTTCCTAACACGAAGTAGTCACGGGTTACCAGAAAACTATCATACCCCCACCGCTTCGGTTCTATAGTTGACAACGTGACAGAAATCTACAGACAGACAGGAATGGATAAAAATGATTGTTTGTCCTTTTTAAGAAAAACAAAACAAAGTGACGCAAATAATAACAATGATGCTAAAATACTCAGACAACAAAAACGCACAAATATGATAATGATTAACAAAGGAGTGAGGGAACGATATACGATAGTTATTTACGGCATGTCTTGAAAGCATTTTCCAGAAAATGATCTCAGAAATAATGATAGTGAATATAAGTTCTGAAAACATAACTGATATGAGAATCTTCAGACAAGGTAAAAATAATCCTAAATAACCAGAATAGAGAAAATATCAAAATAGGTTTAAAAGATGAACAGAAATAAAAGTTGATAGGTTGGTTTTACGGCATGTAAACCCTTGTTTGGTTATTTAATACTGAAGTCATTTTTTCTGCAAGAAATTATATGGTTACAAGTAACTAATGATAATGATCTTTAGTACATGATTATAGTTTTGAAGAATTATTCTCAATATTAATAATTTGTACACAGTTATATGGTTTTAATTGTGACAAGCAACTCTATGGTTTCAAGGAACTTATAATGATAATGATAATAACAATAATAAACCTTGGTAGAAAATTATAGGCTCAAGTAAATATTCTTAAAACAAATAACGCCCTCAAAATTTCATGGTTTCAAGTATTCCTACCATGTACTAAAAATATAAAAAAAAATTAATCTGTTGATGGTGCTCGAACAAATACAAACACTTCGGATCTGTTTGGACTCAGGAGTAATTAAAACTAAAGGGTGACTTCAAACTTCCCAGAGTTCGCCCTCTCTTTCTCTCACTTATATATATATATATATATAAGAGAGAGAGAGAGAGAGAGAGAGAGAGAGAGAGAGAGAGAAAGAGAGAGAGGTGGGGAGGGTGTCCTCGTGGTGTAATTGTTACAGCGATGAACTCCGGAATCGTTGTGAGCGAGTTCGAACTCCCGTCGCGCTATTATGTTCATTTTCGGACAAATACCCTTGGGAAAGGTATGAACCCCCTAATCCACCTTGCTATGGGTTAAATAGTACCACTACTATTCTTCTAGACAGATGGCTTTGGCGTTAAATAATCTACAAAGGTTGATATGCCATTAAACAAAGAAACACAGAGAGAGAGAGAGAGAGAGAGAGAGAGAGAGAGAGAGAGAGAGAGAGAGAGTGGAGGGATACACACCACATTGGCGAATCTGGGTGTAGGACTTTTCGGGCTCAGCTATTCTCGCGTCTATTTTGAAGCAATAAAAATTCACTCGGATATTTCAATGGAAAAAGTCTTTATTTAAGATTTTGGTTAGACTCAACGTCTTGACCTGAAACATTCATAAATTATTTTAAGTCACTTTTATAGCTTTGTTTTAGGCCCAGTTCTTAAAATGCTGATTTAGGTACATTTTCCCAGCCGTGTTCATAATACTGCTGCCCGAAGAAAAAATACGGATGCCAGTTATTTCGCTCTAAAAAAATAAACTAAATCATTCTAATCTAAGACGAATTTATTTCTGGCTGAAATAATAAGAAATAATCTCTAAAAATCTCAAATGTGTTTTATTCCGTTTTTCATGGTATATATGAGTGCAAATATTATTTTTCTGTTTAATATGATATAAGAAAGGAATTTAGTAATAGGACATCGCACCAAATAGATTCGAGTTTTGCATTTTCTTGTGTGTGCGCATGTATAATATATTCTACGTCGACATAGAGCAGTTAGAATAAGATATTCTAGTGTGGACTAAGAAAGGAACTTAACCTGGGTCAAAGATATTTGTTATGAAAATTATAACATGTAAAGATAAAATACCGTTCAGTTTTCGTAGAATGGTCGGTTGTCAATTATCAAGTGAGTAAACCTGCTCAAGCACATAGATTTGATGAATTGTATTTAGAAAAACAATATATATATATATATATATATATATATATATATATATATATAAGGTATTCTTCAATCCAGTAAATCTGGAATTGGGGATAATTCAAACAGAACAATTAAAGTATTCCAATTTAGATTATTCAAATATTCGTGGAAAAGAGCTTAATGTAAATAAAATCCACAGAGCAAGTATCATTTCAACAAAAAACAGTTGTATATATATATATATATATATATATATATATATATATATATATATATAACTGTGCGCTAATTATTTGTATTAGATATCTGATAACAACGGTGAGCAAAAATGTCTAAAATAACTACTCAAAATTCCAAAATAAATGTACAATAAACATGATTCCCGAACCTCAAGGTATAAAATAACCCTACACGGATTGACATGTCTTTGAAAAAAGAGACAAGAACAATGGTTCGAAGCATTTAAATAAATAATGACGATTTTAACAAATCCTTATTCTATTTGTTCAGTAGTGAATAAGAAAATCAGAGGTTCGAACATTGCAGGAAAAACTTTCGGTCAAAATTCAATTTATACTTAAAGCACCTGTTTCTAACTCGATCACCCAAGTTAAGTTGCGTTGAGTCTGTTCGGTAATTACATTCATGAGCACTCAGAAACATCAGTTACCCTATTCAATTTGAGATCTATACGCCTGAAAAAGCAAAAATCAGTAATTTCTAAAGATTTCCAAAGGTACCCGTTGTGAAACAGTCATGATCCTAGGAAATGGACACAACGAACCTAGTTCAAATCCTGGACGAATTTGTTTCCATTTCACGCAGCGCTAATCCCCTTGGGAAAGGTATTAATACACCTAGTCTCCTTCCAGCTATGGGTTAATAGGATATGTAGAATAATTAGGGACTCCAGAGTAAAAAAATAAAAACGTATCAGCAATGAATCGACAACGAGTCCTGATTGGCTAAAGGAGGTTTAAACGGGAAAGCCGTTAAGATTTGACGCGGGAGAGTAAAAAGAAAAGGGATTAGTTTGTTATTTTTGTTTAATGGCATATCAACTTTGTAGGTTATTTAATACCAAAGCCATTCTCCTAGAAGAACAGTAATGGTACTATTTAACCCATAGCTGGAAGGATAAAGGGGTTCATATCTTTCCCAAGAGTATTTGTCCGAAAGTGAACGTAATAGCACGACTGGAGTTCGAACACTCTTACAACGATTCCGTAGTCCATCGCTTTAACCATTACACCACAAGGACACACCCGATTATTTTAGCTTTGTTTCGTTTGGTTTTATGGTACATCAACCATTGTAGGTTATTTAATGCCAAATGAATTTTTACGCATATAAACAGTTTTATTTCGAACAACTCAGTTTAGCCTAAGTACAGTGTTTTTGTCAAATCAAATAAACTTATGTATTAGCTAACCCAGACGGGGTTTTTGTTAGTTCGTTAGTTCGTCACTTTTCTCTCGGTGAGGTTACAACTGACACTTAAGACGTAGTGTTACACGCATAAACCTGTTCGCCACCAGGTGATACAAATGTCTACGAGTTGTAGTAGTACAGATGTCTATTGGGAACGCAACAGACAAATTTATGTTTGTACTGTGTAATGTTACAACAATGTTATAAGCTCCTCTTTGGTGAGTAACGCTACTGGTTGACTGGGTTCTTTAACCTCTATAGTGCAATCGGTCTAGAAGGAGGAAAACTCTGATATCAACCCTGTCAAACTTCGCTTAAAATTGACCTTGTGTCGCATTCCACTCATGAGGGGGTGGGTAGGTACATACATGTAGATCTTTTGATTCTCACTTATCTAAGAATAATGAGAGACTAAAAATCTGAAGGAGGGAGTAACGAGTCATAATAAAAGCGATAAGGAAGAGAGGAAAAACGTATTCCTCTTGTACCTGTCTTTCGTAATCGTTATATAATAAGACAGCAGAAAGTTCCTGACTTGGGACCTCCATTGCCACTTCGACCTCATTAAGGTGTTCTTTTTATTTCTAGTCAATCAGCTCCCTTCTAGCAAAATTGTGCAGCTACTATCATTTCACCCAACATTCCTTCCCTCATCAAGTCCAGTAGTTTTCCCCCTACACCTTTCGCGATTCTTATTCCATACATCCTTCAATCTCTCTGCCAAGCCGCTTTACTCTTTGATTCTTCAAATGCTTTTACGTTTTGATTTGTTCTTTTTATTTATTTGATATTTCTCTAAAGGAACATGACTTCATAGAGACCAGCTTTGTCATGTTACATTTTGCTGTTATTATTTTGTTATAAAAGAAAAAGACTTCTTATTGTAGGGAATGGCGTTTTCGAAGATGGCGGCTTTGAGAGATAGATAGGAACAGAATGATTATTTGGTTATATATATATATATATATATAAACTTCGATGATTATATATATATATATATATAGTATTACCCCTGGCAAAAATTAAGTAATGAGCACACCTAAAGGATATTAACGTTGATTTTTTTAATTAGCAGTAAATAAACTAATTACAGAAAAGACGCAAAATATTCTATAATTGCAGAACATTCTGGCTTCATAAAAATATACCTTAAGTTAGGATTTTTTTCGAAGCCACGCAGAGAGAAATATGAAATAATCCAATATTGAAGAAAAAAATCGTGTATTGTAACTTAAAAAAAACTTAAAGTTACAAAGAATTTTTAAGGCATTACTTATCATGTGCACGAGTGTCAAATTGCATTTACACCAATTGTACAGGTTGAAAACCATACTCCATATCCTTTCTGTGGCAGAACATTAGAAACAAGATTATATTTCAGATCCTGAATAATATGGAGAGTTTTATTGAAGACATATCTCTTCCGGACCGGACATAGTTAAATGATCAAACGGTTCTATTTCTAACAATTCAAATTAGCATGTAATTTGTTTGCACTCAGTTTTAATGTTAAATAGTTCTATTTTCCTCGTAGATAGGACCCTCTCAGATGCCACCACTCCAGGCAAGAGTGGATCTAGGAGCAATAGCAATGAGGGGGTACTCCGCATTCTTCATAGCTCCAGTATTACTAGAGCATTACCATCAGATATTTTAATGTCATATCAATGACACTCATTGGGGGCGTATTCTACAGCCCCAGTATACTGGGTGGGATAAAGAATTGAATTTTCCGTTTAGGAAAGAGAGAGAATGATAATAAAAAACGTGGCGTGGATGGAGAGCAATTGAACCATGAAAAATCCGAGAAGAGCTGGTTTTTGCGAGAACGAAGAACCTATCCCGCACTTAGTATCTGTTTTGTAAGTTTCGCGTAAGAAAATCTTGTGGGTACTGATGGTACTACGCATATCTTGTATCAAAAAGAAGCGATACTAGTTTTATGATGCTTTTTAAAAAATCGTCACTGATTTGTCAAGACATCAATCCTCACGTCTACATATAATTACTTTTTTATACAAGTTGCTCAACTGTGGAAACATCTTCAGTGAGATAAAAAATATCAAGTTCCAGTCTCGTAACTTTTTTATCACTCTTCGTATAAGACCATGACAAAACACCGTATCCAAAATGTTTTTAAATTCTTATTAACTTGTTCGTATTAAATCAACTAAATTTTATTTGAACATTGAGCTCCTTATATAGTAGATGGATGGGTGTCAAATTATCTCCTAAAGTAGATTGAACGATTTTAATACCACGTCAACTCGTCTAGGGCTATTTTAGCCAGAGATTAAGGAATGAAGTTCATTGTATATTAATATCTTTTGTATAGCTGTTTTCAAAGAGTTTTTTTTTTGCACCCAATTATAATATCAAGTTTCGTCTGGTTTGGTTTTATGTCATATCAACCAATTTAGGTTATTTAATACCAAATCCTCTTTATACATATATACCAAATATCTATGATTTGTAAACCCATTTTTTGATAACATTTTTAACGAGACTAAGCTCATTCTTGCACACAGTTAAATGGTTTCAAGTATTTTAATATAACACAAATAATTCTATTTACTATTAATCATTTGTTTGCACATAGTTAAATGGATATACTTCTATGATTTGTTAGTGAATAGTTTTTGCTAATTTCATTTTTAAATGAGTTAGAACTAATTTGTTTGCACGCTAGTATTATTATTGTTCCTACACGGTTAAATAGTTTCAATTATTTCTTTCTAACTCAAATAATTCTAGTCAATGTTAATCCTTTGTTTGCAGACAGTGAAGTGATTACAAGCATTGCTATTTAACACTTTTCTGCTGAATACTTTTCATTTATTAGGGTTCCAAGTATTTCTATGTTACACCAATAATTCAATATAAGCAGACAGTAAAAGAGTTTCATGTATTGCTATTAAACGCTAATTATTCTATTCAACATTACTCATTAGTTTTGCACACAGCTAAATGGTTCCAAGTATTGTTATGCATCACAAACAATTCAATTACACATTAGTCACTTGTTTACACACAGTTAAATGATCAAACAGTTCAATTTCTAACAATTCAATTTAGCATAAGTCATTTGTTTGCTCTTAGTTTTAATGTCAAACAGTTCTATTTTTCCCATAGATTGGACCCTATGAGGTGCCACAACTCCAGGTCAGAGGGGACCTGGGAATAGTGGCAATGAAGAGTTACTCCATATTCTCGAATGCTCCAGTGTTACTTGAGTCTCACCATCAGATTGTTTAATGTCATATTTAAGTCATTCGTTTGAGTAAGTCTTAATTCTCTGCAGAGAGTCGGCGTATTCTACAGTCCCAGCCGACTAGGCTTTGATATCAAGTATTCTTATCTTATATAAATGATTTGCGCGTTGTATAATTTTAGGTATTCCTGGCTAATATTAATAATTATATGCTTTCAAGTGACTTTCCCTTTGATAATAATTTATCTGGGACCAGTTACATAGTTTTAAGGAACTTATAATAATCCATAGTAAAGGACTGAAGCTTCAAGTAACTATTTCAATTGAGTTAATTTACAGTTATATGGGATATAATGAAGAGGTACTTAGAATTGGAGCCGCAAGATTCGAGCTAGTTTAGAATCATAAACAAGCCTTCTCCTTACATAGTGGTGGAGTACTTCTCTTCATAGGATACATCGTATTCTAAGCGCCACCTACAGAGCGGTCTCCTAAAACCGGTGAATCTACTTAAAGCCGTGTTCTGCATCCTTTCTATGCCTGAATATTAACAACGCACTACTTTAAATGACGGCAGTTTTATTGAAGGCAGATCACTTTTCCATATATTTAGCAACAATGTGAGGAAGAGCGAGTTTACTTGGGATCAATAAGTCAGAATTATGGTAAAAAATGACTAATTATTGTAGTTCACTAATTACTGTTTACAAACTAAATGTTGAAAATCTGGGTCCAATAAAGTAAGAGGTCTTCATGTCGTATATTGAACCGTTAGACAAACAACGAAAAACTCGTAGATATATAAAAATATAATTTGTATTTTTATTCTTGACGGCGACGATTGTGTGTAGTAGGAAGTACAGTCAGAGAGAGTTCACGCATATCTTTCTTCAGTGGCAGGGACCCTTTTTGTGAAGTAGTGCGACGGCCGGAGAACACACACGAAGAGCTATCAGGTCTGCTTGAGTGATCAGCGGGTCTCCCCCCACCTCGCTGGAAGGACCAGTGGATCTCTCCCCTTCGCTTGAGCGACCCACAGATCTCTACTTCAGTCCAAAATTACAGACCTTAAATTGTCTTTTCAAGTCCCATGCGAAAGTATGAACATTCTCTTCGCTTCACGTATTTTTCTGTTTATGGCTGGTTATCGGAACTTACATACTTCTTTTTTTTTCCGGTAATTTGTTGATCTTATCTGCGAACGGAAATATATGTCACTCTATCCATAGGCAATAAACTATATTCGCTCCATCATGTTTTATATTTCTCTTTTCTAGGAAAATATTTTGTTGATGTTATCTTGCAACCACATTGAATCTGCTAAGTTCATCGTCTCCAGCTAAGCTTGTATATTACACTCAGATATTAAGTTTCGATACCATTGCTTTAACCCGTAAGCTGTACTTGCAGCTACAGTTTGATTTTCACTTTTATTTTTTTTATTTCTTTTTTCTTTTACAATCTTCCATATAAGGTCCCTTTGCAGCTCATCAATTTCAGTAAAGTTCCGTTTTCAGATTTTTAGTTTGTAGGCAATGTTTTTTAATAATCTTTTTTTTTTGTGTATCTTTATCACAATATTTCAAACGAAATGCTTTAAAAGATTTCATTTAAAGTTAAGATTTCAGAAATGAAAAGCTATTAGAAAAATGTCTACATTGAATCACCAACTCAACTTCAATAATATATATAAGAAAAATTAAAGAGTATGTGAAAAAGCCAAGATCAATAAATAGATTTTTAAAAAAAAGTACGGAAGCACATTTGCGACAGAAAATGGAGTTAAAAACTTTTTGCTAAATTTTGATGACTTGAATCTGCGCTTTAACTTCCTTTCAAAGGCAAAAAGTTAAGTAACTCTAAAAATGGCTGCTACATTGATTTTTCTATTGCCATTGCTCGAAGCAATGTTTGTTTGCATCTATTTTTCTCCCCTTTCTTTGCTTAATGCCCTCCATCTCTTTTCAGCTTTATTTATTTATTATTGCCGTCGTCCCTTTTTTTATAAACTTTCCTTCCATTCTTCCTTCTTTCAAATCCTCCCATCCTTTCTTTATACTCCTTTTGTTCATTTCTTTTCCTTCATTTCACTCTCTCTCTTTCTCTCTCTCTCTCTCTCTTGTTCTTCCTTATTTCTTCCTTCCTTTCTTTACTCATTCTTTCCCTTCTTTCTTTTCATCCCCCCTTATTTAGCTTCTTTCATTCGTAGTTTACTTTTTTTTTCACGGTTTTACTTCTTATCTTCTCTTTCAATATTTCTGTATTTCTTCCTTTCTATTAAAAAACAAAAAAACAAAAACTTCTTCCTTTTCACTCTCCTTTATTTCTTTACTTATTTAGGTCTGCTGGTTCCAATTTCATATATATTTTATTTCCATTCTTACCAATCTGAAATAAGTAACATTTTATTCAACATTATTTTTTTCCTTTTCTTTTGGCGGTTGATTTTTCGCCATTTTTATTTACTTTAATCTTGCTTTCTCTTTTACAAACGGCCATATTTCTTCTGAAATGATCGCAATCCTGTTCATTTTATTCCCCCGTCCGACTTTTTCTGATTTACATGCTACCTTTTTCTCTTTGTTTCTTCCACTTCCCTTCCATTTATTACTTTTTGTTTTTTTACTTTTTTTCATTTGTTTTCTATTTGTCTTTCAGTGTTTATCTCTGTACTTAATTTTTTAAATCTTCCCTTCCATATATTCATTTTATTCTTTTCCCCGTTTATATGTTCTTTCTTTCCAGTCTTCTTTCTTTATAATCTTCCATTTTACTTTGCGCTTCCACATTATTCATTTTCCTACGTTATCACTTCTTTCGTATCATTATTACTTTTTATTTCTAAAAATAGTATTTTTCATTTTTTCTCATTTGTTTCCCTTTATTTCATAATCTTTTTTTTTTATTTTGTTTTTATTTTCTTCTATTTTTCTATTGTTTTTATTTTCTTTCTATTTTTAAAATTAATTTTCATTTTTAAAAAATTTTGTCTGATTTTCTTTCTCACACATTTTTTAACTCTATTTTTTTCTTTTATTACATTCATTTTTATATTTCTCTATTGAATATTTTTTCTAATTCCACACCCCGCGAGTTTTTCTTTTCTTTCTTCTTTTATATCAACTTTTGTCTTATTCATTAAGACGTTCTTTCGTTCCTACATTAATTGTCTCTTTCTTTCCCATATAAGTTTTTTTTTTAATCTATTTCCTTCCTTTGTTCTTTTCTGCTATTAATTTTTTAAATCTATTTTTCTTTTGGATTTATTTCCCTTTCTATCTCTTCATTTCTCAATTTCTATCTCGCTCCATTCTTGTCTCCTTGTATCGTCGGTCAGAAAGCTAAAATATTAACATCGCTCTAATATTACCACCCGCCAAAAAAAACAAAAAAACAAAAAAAAATTCAAAGGCAAAAGAACAAAGACGAACAAAAGAAAAAAAGTGATGAAACAGATATTAAAAGAAGGAAAAATATTAAAAAAAAATCTTAGTAAGCTAGAGATATGAGAAATGAAGTACAAAAAGATAATGCTAAATTAAAAAAAAAAATGTCCGCTATCTTCGAACGCTGGCAAGTATCTAATTCTCTTTAGCACACGAACGAGCTTCTCACAATCAGTGAGATTAGATTCCCGGTAAGAAAAGAACAAATAAATTGTATGCGACAATTTAAATTTTGTCAGAAGATTTATTGAGACTGAGTCATCGTTCCTAGCCGTTATAGTCGTCACCAGACACCGCCTTTGCTTTTTTGTTGACGTCATCGACAAGTTCGTTTTCGTCACTTTTATCGTCACTGGCCAGCTTTTTTTACATTTCATTTTCCATCTTTTTCCTTCCTTTTGACAACTGCTCCTCCCGCCCTCACCAAATACTTGTCTTTCTTTCTTACAACCTTGCTAGTCACGTGATCCAGTGATCAATAGACTGAACGGTGGACGATTGAAGCATTTTTGTTAGAGATTTCCACGCTTTCTATCATCATTTTCTTTTTAAGGAGGTTCCCGTGGTGTAATGGTTATCGTCACAGGATATGGACACGGCGATACGAGTTCAATTCCTGGACAAGACTGATTGCATTTCACATAGCACTAATACCCTTGGGAAAGGTATGAATCCAATTATTCTCCCTCCAGCTATGGGTAAATAGTAGAGCAGACTAGGTTCTTCAGCCTTGTTGAGGCAACTAGTCAATGAGAAGGAAAACTCTGAATTGAAACCTGCCAAACTCCGCTTTAAAAATTGACCTTGTGTCATATCCTGCCCGAGCGGAGGGGTTGGGTAAATAGGATCATCATTTTCTTTATTCGTTAAAATGCATTACTCTTTGTTTAGTGGCTATTTTAAGATTTAAATTTTCGTCTCTATCGTTCTATAAGTTTCGTTTTAGAAGTGAGGAGTCTGAATTTTAAAACAAATATATTGACTAGCTTTATTGGGAACTCACGTATCGACGAAGAAGTCGTTCACACACCTGAAAATATTACTGGGACTCTTCAATTGAGATTTCTTGACTTTTGGGGATTTTTTTTTGTTCCGAACTTGTATATTTTCTAAACAGTCTTCAAATAGTGAGTACATGTTGATTTTAATGGCATTTCAACCAGTCGAAGGATATTTTATGACTAGAAGTTAGGGAATCGCATACATTGTACGTTAATGTTTATGTTTGTGGAGTTGCTTAAGATTTTTTTGTACACAGTTATGAGATATGAAGTATTCCTATTTAATACAAATAATTTTCAAACAGTTGTATGGTTTCAAGCATTCTTGTCAAATACTAATTATAATCCGTAGTAAATAATTGTTGTTTAAAGAAACTATTCTTAATAAAAAAATAGTTATGTGGTACCAAGTATTCTTTTAAATACTAATAATTTTAAATGCTTCTATTTTACTCAGAGATGTAAACTTGATAGGTACTTCTCTTGGTAAAATTAATTAATTTTAACAGCATGTTAATCAGTTTAGGGTTATTTTATGCCAAGAGGTTAATGAATTGCGTTTATTATACGTTCATATTTACATTTTTTGTGTAACCGTTTCTTTTTAGTACACGAATACGAATAATTCTTAAACAGATTTATTTGAGCCACAGATGGAACTCTAACAGGTACGACCAGAGTGGATCTGGGAGTAGTGGCAATAAAGGGGTACTCCTCAGAAGAGGAGCTTTAGCGGGTGATCTTACTTCATTAACCGGAGATACAGTCAGTGTATTCAAAACCTCGCTGACAGGTCGTAGTGACGACAGAAATGAGTTTTATTTTCTATTTAAAAAAGCTTAAAAATAAGGGAAAAAAATGCGAGTTGATATGAACGGCGGAAAAAGGCACTGATTAGTTACCTGTCTCTATCTGCTTTCTCTGATTCTTTTAGCTTATCAAAAAAGAGTCGTTCGACCTGCCCAAGTCTGCAGTATTATCAACAAATCACCTGCGCAGGTTTGGTCAATGGTTCCCAATTTGATCCAAGTTGTTGGGTTTTAATAGAAGTTGAGGACGGCTGAAGCGTACATATATATGTATATAGATAGATAGATAGATAGATAGAGAGAGAGAGAGAGAGAGAGAGAGAGAGATGTATTCTTCAATCCAGTAAATCTGGAGTAGGGAAAATTCCGCCTGGACAATTGAATTATTCAAAATTCGAATATTTAAATATTCCTGGTAAAGAGCTCAATCGAAATGATATCACAGAGCAAAAATTCCTTCAAGAAAAAACAAAAATTCAGTCACATTAGAATTATAAATTTATTTCCATCCTGCTAAGAGCATTGACATGAATCAATGACTCCAAAAAGATTTAACAGGACTTCTTCAGATCCAAAATGGAGATTGGATCTGAAGAAGTCCCGTTAAATTTTTTTTTGAGTAATTGATTCATATCAATGCTCTTAGCAGGATGGATATAAATTTATAATCCTAATGTGACTGAATTTGTTTTTTTCTTGAAGGTATATATATATATATATATATATATATATATACGCACACACTAGAAGTCAAAAATATTCGCACCCCCCAAATTTTGTTTCTCATCTTCAAAGTGTTATTTTTAATAAAACGAGTTTAGTACCACAATGTTTTCATTTCTTATACAAAATAAAAGTCTTCCTCAGTAACGTTGACTTTAATATAGCTAGATATCTTTTGAAAAATTGAGTTGAATATATTTTTTCTTTTGTACATAGCATGATTATACTATTAGGAGACATCAGGAATCAGGACAAAACAAGAACAAACGCAGAGGCTTGTAGTAGTAATTTACGAAGCTCTTTGCTTCGATGTAGCACAAGGCCAAATGAATGGGGCACCCAATGAGACAAACGAAGAGGTTTGTAGACCAAAAGAAACAAGAAGAGCAGATGACAATTTCATCAAAATTACCAGATTTTCAAGACAGAAGTCTGACTGCTCCAAATATCGCTGCACAACTGAAACAATGCAGTGAAAAATGTTTCAACATCCACTGTGTGGAGAAGACCATATTAAGCTGGCCTATATGGCAGAAATGCTGTCAAGAAAATACGGTTGAGGAAGCAAAACAATGTTAAAAGGCTCCAGTGGGCCAAGGTGTACAAAGACTGGACAATAGAGCAGTGAAATAAAGTCTTTTTAAATGACGAATCAAAGTTTGAAATCTTAGGTTCAAATTGGAGGGTCTATGTGCGCCGAAGAGTTTGTGAAAGAGCTGCAACCCCCTGTATCACACGAATCGTAAAATATGGAGGAGGCTCTGTTATGGTGTGTGTGTGTGTGGGAGGTAGGGGGCTTTTGCCAATTGCAAAGTCGGGAGTTGAATCAGGTGAAGGGCAAATTGAATCAGATCTGCTATCACTGCATACTAAAGCACCATGCGATCTCATCTGGAACGCAGCTTGCGGGTCAAGGATTTGTACTCATACATGATAATGACCAAAAGCATACAAATAAACTCTGTCAGAGGTACATTAAAAGCTAAAAGGAACAGAACGCCCTTCGACTCATGTCTTGGCTTAAAATCTCATTGAACTGGTGTGGATTAACCTGACCAAAAACTCTGAGCTTAACAACCCACAAGCGCGACTTACCTCTGGCAACTCCTGCGGGAAAACTGGACAGAAAAATCATGAGTCTACCTTCAGTTTTTGATAGAAAAATGTCGAGAATCTGTGAAGCAATGATAGCAGTGAAAGAGGTTCACATTTTAATGAATCAAATTTTTTTTGTTGAATTTGTATTTAATGTGGCACAGGAAGACTTGTATTTTGTAGTAAAATTAAACCATTGTTGTGCTCAAACTTGATTCATTCAAAATAACACTCTCAGAATTAGAAAAAAAAATTTAAGCGTGGTCAAATACTTTTGACTGGTAGTGTGTATACATATACATATTTAAAATATGTATATTTAGGCAGCATTTCTTCTTTAATGCAAATTTCATTAAACATATTAGACATTTTATGTCTACATATTTTCTTCTGGATCCGTTCGAATTCCCGCATTACTTTTATCGTATTCGGGGGGGGGGAAATTGATTTATGTATTGTCCATAGTTGTAATAAAAAAATAAAACTTATTATATATTATAATAAGTTCAAAACCTCGAATTTAGTCATTAGAAATAATTCTTCTCCCTCGATTGGAGTTTTGCAAAAAACCAACGTTATATATAAATTTAAATGTCCTTTAGGAGATTGTATCTCTGATAATAATAATATATATGTTGGTTTAACCTCAACTACCCTGTCGAGGAGACTTACAATGCACCTTTCTGATACAAGTTCAATAGCTCAGCATTAAAAAAAAAACATTCATGCCCAACAACACAATTACGGAAAATTCTCACCGACAACACAACAATATTAGAACATCAAAATAATTAACAAAAACTTCAGATTCTCGAAGCACTACATATTAGAAACATGCAACCAACACTTAATAGAATTAATTTTAAAACCAGTGCTAATGTACTTAAATGTCTTTAGCTACTGACACTAATTATAGAATTCCATTTAAAAGCAAACGCCATAATCTTCAACGGCAAAGACGCCCTTACACAGTAGTAATATGCTAAAACAAAAGTTACATCACTTTTGTAATAGATCCTCCCCTGATGATGGCCCAAAGTCGGGCAGAAAGTACAAGGGATACATACAACTACGGACAATACATAAATCAATTCCCCCCGAATACGATAAAAGTCATACGGGAATTTGAACGGATCCAGAAGAAAATATGTAGACATAAAATGTCTATTATGTTTAATGAAATTTGCATATACATATTTATGTGTGTGTGTGTGTGTGTGTGTGTGTGTATGTATGACTGTGTATTTATGTAAAATGTACTATTTGATTTTTTTGTCATTTACTAAGTTTAACATAAGGCCAGAAGCAGGAAACCCAGAAAGTTCGATTCTCGCTTGGCAATGGTCAGAAAGTCTTGGCCACTAAACATCATTCCATGCGACGAGTACTTATTTGGCATTTCGTTACTCGTATTCCGATGGCTCACGTTTCAGCGTAAAATGAACGATATCTGTTCATTTTTTAGCTGAGGAATCCTGGAGTTTTGTATAAAATTGAATCGACAGTGTTCGCAAGCAAAAAATAGTTGGGGTGGGGAGAAGAGTTTGGTTTCGAATCGAGAAAGACGGAAAGATAATACAAGAATAGAGACGTAGCTTATTTCTTTCCTTTCTTCATGTTTACTTGTCGTTAATGACATCTTTTATTTCTTTTCATTTTATCTTCCTAGAATTTGTTCAATTTCTTTTTTTTTTTTTACCTGTCTTGATTTCAACTTGTGTCGTGCGCTTCGTTTTTTTCTTCTTCATTTGCCAAAGAACATGGCGTCAGACGATAATTATGATTAAAAACCACTTCTCTCACACAAACAGGCCTACAAATATTGTGCAGACACGCATCAGAAATTTAAACACATGTTTACGTGTTCAGTGGCAGCATAACATTTAGTTGGTCGGTGTTTTATAGCATATTAACCCTTGTGGGTTATTTAATGCCTAATCCTATATATATATATATATATATATATGTAAATATGTGCATGTGTGTGTGTGAGTTGTAAGCTTTTAGATTGTAGGCAACTTTTAAATAAGTTCTTAGACCTCATTTATTTATACAGAAATGGTTTCAAGTATTCCCATCTAATACTAATACTTATAATTATCAATTATTCCAAAGCAATACGTAATTTACACACAGCGGTATGGTTTCAAATAAGTATTAATAATCCTTTGTAGATTGCACAGTTCTATTTGACCTATTGATGGGACGGTACTACCAGTCCATTTTAGAGTGGACTTGAGAGTAATGGTAATGAAAAGGTACTCCATATTCCCGAAACCTCCTGGAGTGGAACCTCACCGTCAGGTACAATTTAGAGTCATACCCAGGACACTATTTAGGGGATGCTTTACCCTTCTGTTAATGTGCAATCGGCGTATTCCGATGCAACAGCCGACCAACAGACAACGCATTAGTAAATATACACAGAAATAACACTGTTTCACTCAACTGCATATTTCATATATCGTTTCTCTCTCTGCTTCTCTTGTCTTTTGGGGTCTCTTTTCATATTTCTCATCTCTCTCTCTCTCTCTCTCTCTCTCTCGCTCTCTCTCTCTCTCTCTCTAGATTTCTCATTTCTATCTCTCTCTTGCCAGATTTCTCATTTCTATCTCTCCCTTTCTCTAAATTTCTCATTTCTATCTCTCTCTTTCCAGGTTTCTCATTTCTATCTCTCTTCAGATTTCACATTTTTCTCTCCAGATATATAAATTTATATTTCTCATTTCTATCACCCTCACTCGGTGTATATATATATATATATAAGTAAGTTGGCGACCATAGTCGAGGGTGACCCGAAGGCTCCCTTTTCGATAGCTTACTACACCAAGGTGTAGGGGAGGGCGCGACTCCTTTCCCTGGATTGCTCCACTTTACCCTTGATCCGTACCTTATAATACTGAGTGTTAAGCAAGGAGGCATCAAGTACCATTTTTTTGAGTCTTTGGTATGACTCGACCTGGGATTGAACCCAGGTCTCCCGGGCCATTGGCGAACACTCTAACCGCTAGGCCAATATATATTTCTAATTTCTATCTCTCTCCCCAGATCATGGGAATAAGCAAGTTGTTTGCAAGATGGGTCCCAAGAATACTGACGCCAGTACTCCTTGTTTTTATAAACAGTTAAATGATCACACAATTCTATTTCAAACAATTCAGTTTAGCAAATCAGCAAAGTTGAATGGTTCCAAGTATTGCTATGTATCGCTAACGGTTCAATTAAACATCCGTCATTTGCTTACATGCAGTTAAGTGATCAAAGAATTCCATTTCAGTTTATCATAAGTACACAGTGTAAATGCAAAACAGTTCTATTTGATCCATAGATGGTACCCAATCTGGTGCTACCACTTCGAGGCTGAGTGGACCTTGGAGCAATAGCAATGAAGGGATTACTCCGTATTCCCTAAAGTTTCAGCATTACTGAAGCCCCACCATCAGATTGTTTCGTGTCATATCCAGGATACACGTTGAGGTGGGGTCAAACATCTCTGTAGAGATGTACTTCGTGTATTCTGCAGTCCCAACCGACTGGGCCATGGATTCACAGGTCGTCATGATATACACCTACTGTGATAATATGATTAAAACCAGAAAGTCGTAAAGCAAACTTAGAGTAGTCATTTACTAAGCTTTTTGCTTAGATGTGGTACAACGCCATATGAGTGGGGCACCCAATGAGACTCGAAATCACTCGTGTTGGTTTACTAGTCTAGCATGCAAACTATTATACCATCCGAGGCACCCAGAGCAAACTTAGGGTAGATGAATTGACAGATCACTAGAATAACACGATGTAGTCCTACATATCAGAAAGCTCTAGCTGGAATGACTCCAAACTTGACTTGTCTCCTTCAGCATACACTACATAACAGTATATAAAAAGTGAACAATCAAGACTCAAAACACTTGGTGAAGGGGAGAAAATGCAACGTTGACTATGTATAAGCCACCCTATTTTAAACGCTCTACCAATTATATTCAGCACACTTCATTCTTACGTATAGCAAACTTTATATATATATATATATATATATATATATATATATATATATATATATATATATATATATATATATATATTCTATCTTTTGTGTGTTTAATAACAGAAAGTATCTTCTGTTAGCTGCATGCTAAATGTCTTGCATACCAAACTGAGGAGTGTAGCGTAACGGTTTTCATTGGAAATGGACATGAGACCCAAGTTAAAATCATTATAACTTTTTAATGTCATTTGTTTGCATAGACACAGGACTTAAAATATTCTTATCCAACGCCAGTAATTTACGAGCAATTATATGGGTTTCAACTAACTAATAATCCTTAGTAAACAATTATAGCTTTAAGTAACTATTTTTAATACAAATAATTTGCACTTATATACTATCAAGTATTCCTGTCAAATACAAATAATTTTTACATTGTCATATGGAATCAACTGTTCGTATTTCATTCATATGAATCCTTTTTTAAACATATCTGATTAACCCATGGATGGAACCCTAACAATTACTACCACTCTGGGTTAGAGTGGTCCTGGGAGTAATGAAAATGAAGAGGTACTCCACTCTTCCCAGAGCTCCAAAGCTAGAGCCTCTCTGCTGGGTGCCGTTTAAGTGTCATTCACAGAATATACCTTTCTTTTTTTGGGGGGGGTGCAGGGGGTTTATCCTCTCTGCAGAGATACAGTCGGCGAATTCTAAGCCCTGCCGATAAAGCAGAATAAGACTGATCCTACCACAAAATTATTCATTGTTTGAATAGTAATTGAAACCATAGAGCTCTGCACAATTTTTGTATTAGATAGGAATACTTGATATCGATATAACCACGTTCAAAAAAAAGCTTTTAGAGACGACTACACAAGAAATGCAGAATATGAACGCTATCCGACCGATCTCGGGTTATTTTATGCCTAGGGGTTTGGGAATAGCGTTCATATTTGCATTTCTTGTGTAGTCGTTTAAAAGTTTTTTTGAACGTGGTTATATGATATCAAGTATTCCTATCTAATACAAAAATTGTGCAGAGCTCTATGGTTTCAATTACTATCAAACAAGAATAATTTTAAAACAGATCTATTGGTTTAAAAGACAGGACCTTAAAATGTACTACAATTACAAACCTCAGCCAACAGGATGGACAATTTCATTTTGCATCCGGTCAAACAGACAAACAAACAGCTTTATTATGTATAGATAATCTGAAGAACAGTATTTGCATCACCTTAAATAGAGAAGAAGGTTTTTGTGGTGCTTATTCAAAGATTATCCATCTGAAAAACATGAAAACGTACGCCGATAGTGAACTTGGCAACCAATTCAAGGCAGACTTGGGTTTTTGGGGAAAGGAATTGCCCATTCTTTGATAGAGTCTATTCTAAGATCTCCATACTTTTCGCAACGAGGCTACATCGATTGGATCCGCTTTGAAAGAAAACCCCGTGTTTCTCATACAAACAGCGAATCAATGATTCAAGTTGCAAGAGAACCTTTGTCTTTTATTGTAGCAACTATGAAATCTTTTATGACTTTGATGTCTTGCAAATTTATGCCTCAAAGGGAAAGGATTACTCAAAGAAATTCTCTTCTGCCTAAGTCATCAAATACACAAATAAAACGTAGTTTCAACATCAACGCAGCGTAATTTATAGAAATGCTGACCAAAAGTTAACTTACGGATTATTCCGTGAAATAACCTGGCTGATATCTTCCTCGTCGTTTTTTAATTAGAGTTTCGGCGGGTGCGCTCGTCGACCTTCTTTAAGTGCGTGCTGAATGCTTTCCAGTCCTTGCCCTAATACTTGTTTGTAACGACTGGATTATATATATATATATATATATATATATAGAGAGAGAGAGAGAGAGAGAGGGTTTTATGGCATATCAACCATTATAGGTTATTTAATGCCAAATCAATTTTTATACATATAAACAGTTCTATTTCAAACAATTCAGATTAGCATACAAAAGCAGTTCTATTTCAAACAACTCAGTTTAGCATAAGTACACAGTGTAGTTCTATTTGACCAATTGATGGGACTCTATCAGGTACTACCACCTCGGGCTACAGTGGACCTGGGAGCGATTGAAATGAAGGGGTACTCCACATTCCTCAAAGTTCCAGCATTACTGGAAACTCACCATCAGATGGTTTAGTGTCATAAACAGGACACTCGTTGGGGACGTCTTTCTCCTTTGCAGAGAAGCAGTCAGCGTATTTTGCACTACCAGCCGACTGGGCAAGAGACAAAGAGAGTGAGAGATAGAGAGGCCTACATGGCACAAGGATAATTGCTTTTGGAAATAAACTGTGACCCTTGGGAAGGGTATAAATCCTTTAGCAAAAAAAAGGCTGATTAGGCTATTTTACCTGGTTATGCTAACCTGTCTAGGAGAAGGAAAACAATGATTCAAATCAGCTGCATTCCGGAGAAAAACTAACTATGCGCCGTATCATAGAGATGAATGAGCGATTCATTATGAACACGTTTTTTTCTTAAATCAAGGTGTTAAAATACAGTCCAGTTGAAAAATATAAAACCTAAATAAATTGTTATCTCATCTCCTTAGCTTCATCACTAAAAAAGTTTCATGTAGTTGTAAGAATACAATATTCAGATGAAACACACTGACGATATATATATATATATATATATATATACTAGAATACACTTGTCAATAATGACGGTTGAAATTTATATAAAATATCTTTTTATAATCCAAATTAAAAAGTTTTCAGAATCTAAAAAGAATAAATCAATAAATGAAAAGTATCTCGTATGTTATTGTAATAAAAAACACAACTTTCATGTAGCAAACTTAGAATTATCTGAAAAATCAAATTGTCTGTGTCGTTATGAGATTTTCTCACTTTCTCTATCTTCCTTGTTGTTGTCAATTTAGATTCAAAAGATACTTAGCGAAGCAGACGAATTCAAAAACTGAAGAAACTGTTCCGTTGTGACGTCAGTCTTCGTTCCCGACAACTTGACTGCTTTTTTTTTACTTTCTCTTTCGATGTGGGAAGCCACAAATCACACGATTCTTTTTTTCTTTCTTTCTTTTTCACTTTAATTTTTTCTTACTTAAAGATTACAACAAAAAACGTTAGAGATCTCGCCTTCCATTTTTTCTTCCTTCCTTTTTTGAATATTATGTATACAGACACACAGATGTACTCACAGAACGCTACATTCGTGTTTTATATTATTTGGAAGTATTACCCGTGTTGTTCGGAAGAATATAAGGTATATTGGCGAGACCTTCTGTTATCAACTCTTAGAAGTAGTCTAATGGTTAACATCTTTAATTAAACTGTTGGACCCTCATACATCAGAATCATCGAGTTAGAATGCACACACACACACACACACACACACACACACACACACACACACACACACACACACACACATATATATATATATATATATTTTGGTGCATGCATATACAGTAATTGAAAAGTAACTATTTTGAAATTCTCATAATGTATTTCTTATTATAATTCTTAGATTTATAAGTATTTCAAAATCACCCTAAATAACAGTTTGCGCGTAGAGTGTACAATTTGAAGTTTTGTTGTAAACTTCTAAGCTTAGCTTAAGATAAAATAAGAAGCATAGGGTACCTAATGAAAATGGAAATAACCAACAATGGTCTACTAGACTTGGCTTCTAAACATCATATCATCCGAGGCGCCATTTTTGGATATTTCGTTTCTCGTATTCCGGTGTCTTAAGTTTCAACGCAAAATGAACGACATCTGCTCATTTTTCAGTAAAGGAAATCTGAAGATTTGTTTGCCTAATCGGTTAGGGCTGTAGAATACACCGACTACATTTTTGCAGGGTGTATGACCCCCACCCCCAGCGAGTGTCCAGGATATGACACTAACAATCTGATAGTATGAATTCAATTATTCTCCCTCCAGCTACGGGTAAATAGTAGGGCAGACTAGGTTCTTCAGCCTTGGTGAGGCAACTAGTCTAGGAGAAGGAAAACTCTGAATTCAAACCTATTAAGCCCTGCTTAAAAAATTGACCTTTGTCATATCCTGCCCGAGCGGAGGGGTTGGTAAATATGATATCAGGACACTCGTTAGTGGCGGGTCTTATCCCTAAGCAGAGTTACAGTCGGTGTATTTTACAGCCCCAGCCGACTGGACACTTTTTGGGATGATACATAAATTAAGTGCAAACTCATGAATGTATGAATATGTTTGCCTATTTCATTTTTTGAACACTGTACATGTAACCTCAGTTACACGCTTTGCCATTAAAATCCATATAGGATTAGAATTATGAGCTTTTATGTTTGTTCTCTCCTCTTCTTACGAATCCTTGTACTCGTCGTAACTTCCTGAATCCTTATTTATTGCCACATATGGTAGACAGCGATTTTCGATCCTTGCTTAGGTTAAGACCAGTCAGCTAAAAGAACCAGAATCAGTCAGAATAAAGAATAATGCTTTTTGTTTTACTGCTAGATTATCAGTGGCCTTACAAGTCGATCTTAGGATATGAATATCGAGATAACTAGTGGTTATAAAAACTTGAAGTGTAAATTTTAAATGAAGACATGCACAGTGAGCAACTTATATAATAAAGTGATGTATCCATTTCTAGACTACTGTTTAGTTAGCACCAGTTTTCGATATTTTTTAACGAACAGTTTGAGACGAAACACAGGATTATACTAGAGCAACACATAGAGACTATATTCTCGACAGTCCTAGCTACGTGCAACGTTTTATGCACTGAAAATTCATCTCAAAAGTATCAGATTTAAGGACATCAAGAGAAATACAACGGCGCATCTTCACCCGAGTTTCAGAGGTGCCTCGACTAATGAAAAACTCTTTGGAATAAATGTGTTCAATATCAAGGGGATAATTTTGAAGAAAATTAACGTTTAATTAATTATGACATAGAATTATGTCTCGGTATTTATTCACCCAACGCCTCCTCTGCCACGGGCAGAATGTGACGCAAGGTTAATTTTAAACGGAGCCCTGTTGGTTCGAAATCAGAGTCATTCTATTCCCAAATTGGTTGCCTTACCAAACCCTGTTTGCCCTTCGATGGAGTCATACTTTTTTGAAAGGCCAAGTGAAACGCAAAAAGCTTCGTCCAGGATTTGAATTTCCTACGACGAGAATTGTCACGTTATCTTTATAGAATGAACTAGATCGATTAATTTCAACCCGTTTACGTTTATTTTATGCCTAGAGGTTTGGAAATAACATTTGTATATACATTATTTACATTCAGTCATATTATATAAATTTTTATTACTTAAAGTATTCGAACAATTGACTTCATCTTCAACTTTTCGGCCGCCTTATTCAGGTGTCAGCTCAATAGTCTAGCTAAAAGCTAGTGAATAGAGTGTTCGCTAATGGTCCGGGAGTTCAATCCCAGATCGAGTCATGCCAAATCCGTTGACCATGACCGAGTTCAAGTGTTAAGCTATTGAAATTATTCTTTTTGTTATCTTACCTGTAATGGATCGAACCAGGGACCTCTTGATGATTTCACTCAGAAGCACTTTCCGACCAACATTTTATCTACTGCACTACGTGTCTTGCTGAACAATTCAGAATTAACTTTTGGGACTTATTAACCTAATGTCTCCAACAGCCTATAATGAGATATTACTTACTATTATATATGATTTTTTTTTACTTCAGATCATATTGCAATTTTTTATCGAGACGTTTTAATTAATGGTCCCCAATTCCAATTCATCTCAATACTTGGTCCACTCAACTTGTCATGACAGCCCAATATATGCGCTGAAATTTAGGCAAATAATATGATATCAAACATTCTATTCTAATACAAATAATTTGTTCTTAGTTTATAGTTTCAAGTATTCCTAATGCTGCTAATGGTTAGTCGAGGGCGACCCGAAGGCTTCCTTTACATTAGCTATTGCACCGAGGTGTAGGGGAAGGCGCTCCTCCTTTCCCCGGGATTGCTCCACTTTATCCATGATCCATACCTTATAATGCTGAGTGTTAAGGATGGAGGCATCAACAACCATTTTTTGAGTCCTTGGTATGACTCGACCTGGGATAAAACATCGGACTCCCGGGCCATTGACAAACACTCTACCCACTAAGCCAAGTAATTAATACTAATCGTTTGTAAACAATTTTAGCTACAAGTAACTTTTCTTAATACAATTAATTTACAGTTATGAAGCATTCCTATCGACTATGAATAATTTTTCAACAGCTCTATTCGACCCATAAGAGCGGAACTTAACAGGTACAACCACTTCAGATCAGACTTGAGCTGACAGTAATTGCAATGAAAAGGTGCCCCACTTTCTTCAGAACTGGAGCCTCACTATTCGATGCAGTTTAGTATCACACCTAAGACACTTTTTGGGGGTGGAGGTCTTCTCCCACAGCAGGGAATACAATCAGCGTATCTGAAGCCCCGCCAATAGGGCAAAATACAAATTTTAGTCTATACTTTTAAAACAAATCCCTCTTTATTTATCTAGTATTGTTATATTCACTACATTTTGGTCGATGTCTCCGTCAGCCATCTTCAGGTGTTTCTTGTCGAACTCGGAAGCTTATACTGAACTTCGAACCGAACCCTTTTATTTAATCTACGAGGGCAGATAGTTCCAATTCCGTTAGGTTCTATGAGAAATCATTTGGTCACTTCTTCTTGGTTTAATGGCATATCAACTTTTGGAGGTTATTTAATGCCAAATCCATTCTTCTTGAAGAACAGTAATCGCACTATTTAACTCATTGCTGAGAGGATAAGGGGGTTCATGTCTTTTCCAAGAGTATTTGTCTGAAAGTGAACGTAATAGCGCAACTGGTGTTCGAACTCGCTTATTACGATTCTGCATCGCTTTAACCATTACGCCACGAGAACCACCCCCCGGAAATGATCTGGAGGTTGCAGGTTCAATACTGAGTACAGGTAAAAAAAAACAAGGAATACTTATTACAGCTTAACACTTGTAGCTGGTTATGGTTATCGACCCAAACGTTGTAAATATATCAAAGATGAAGACAGTTGACCGAATACACTAAATGATTTTTTAAAAAATGCTCTTTCTCATATATAGTTTAAGGTAATACTTCTTTATCCTCGGTCGTATTTTTTATAGTTTTATAACACTTCTCAATAACAATATATACATATATATATGCATATGTATATATATATATATATATAGACACATATATATCTGAAATGAATTAAAAAAAATGTTCATAACAATTGAAGAATCAAGTGTCGAGCTATCGACGTTATGACCTCAAGTTCGCAGTTCTAAACGCTAAGCTATAGTCTCGGAATAAATTTAAATTCATTGTGACTTTTGTTCGCGCAACCCTTCCTCTGCTGACTCGAAATATAATACCTTATTGATTTACGATTTATTTGTGTAATGGGACAGGGAGGTGGAAGAAGAGTCTGTGAGAGTCCAGAAGCGGGGAGGGGTCGGTCTCTCTTCGGAATTTGTCTGAAAGCTTCAAGATTACCAACACACAAATATTTTCAACATGCCGGCAGATTTCGATGTGAAGAAAGCATCGATCAGTGCCCAGCGAAATAGCTTATTGGTCAAAAAATTTAAAACTCAAATCTAGATATATACGGTTCAATCCCAAGTGAAAATCGTATGGTATTAATTGCACAACTAGTCTAGCTTTCTCAATAATCCTATTTACCAACCCCTCCGCTCGGGCAGGATATGACACAAGGTCAAATTTTAAGCGGAGTTTAACAGGTTTTAATTCAGAGTTTTCCTTCTCCTAGACTAGTTGCCTAACCAAGGCTGAAGAACCTAGTCTGCCCTACTATTTACCCATAGCTGGAGGGAGATAAGGGGGTTCATACCTTTCCCAAGGGTATTTGCCCGAAAGTGAACGTAATAACGCGACTGGAGTACGAACTCGCGTACTACGATTCCGCAGTCCATCGCTTTAACCAGTACACCACGAGGACACCCCCTACCAGTACACCACGAGGACACCCCCTAGCTTTCTCATTAATGAGTGGGTTATTTATGCATGAAGTCAGCGTACCTGCTTGTTTATATGTTTGAGATTGTGACATTAGTCATGTTGGCAAGTCGAGAGCGCAGAAGCATTAGTCAACTGAAATCCTCTCAAATCAAATTGTAGCGACAATTAAAAGACAGAGAGAGAGGAAAAATTTGCAGTTATTACCCGTGAGACAAAAGATATATTTAGATTTATAAAATGCTGAATGGCGAGGGTTACCAGGTTAATTTTGCAAACATCTATTTCGACCATTGTGATCATATGCCGAAAATGCGTGCGAACCTTTGAGATAATATATATATATATATATATATATATATATATATATATATGGCATAATGGTCATAGAGTTAGCCAATGGTTTGGGAAACCGGTGTACAATGTTAGGTCTAGTCATACCAAAGACTCGAAAGAAGTGGTACTTGATACCTTCTTTCTTAACGCTCAAAATTATAAGGTACGGATCAAGGGTAAGTGGAGGAATCTAGGAAAAGACGTAGCGTATAAAAGTAGTAGCAGTATATATATATATACAGAAGTGGTACGCTTTATCATAAACATATTTCATGAAAAACTACTGACAATCTCTAACAGTTTTTATCGATTTTTGTTTGTCGTCATACAAGATTTGTTAAGATTGGTTCAATTTGATATTTAAAAAATGTCCGAAGCGGTAAAAAGAATACTATCTCTACGTGTTAACAGTATGTACTTTTACACACACACACACATACACACACACACACACACACATATATATATATGTGTATGTGTGTGTGTAAATGTACATACTCTCTCTCTCTGTATATATATATATATATATAAATGTTCTTCCTTAAGGATCAAAATTCCTATCAACAAATATTTTACTAATCTCCCTTCGATTTCCTGTAAATTCTTATGTTTTTGGAAAAGATACTTTTTATTCTTTTATATATCGCAGTGAATCTTTTAAAAAAAGAAGTGTTTCCTCAAAACTCCCGTTTTAGTTCTTTAAAAGACCGTCTAATTGCCAGTAACAGTTCAGCAAGAACATTTTTGCGGTAAACTATATATATATATATATATAAACAGAGAAAGATACAGAAATAGAGTTTACCGCTAAAAACGTTCCAAATCAGTAAAATATAATACTCTATGCACAAGTATACAGAGCTATATCACTTTATTTAAAAAATAAAAAAAGATACGAGAAAATGTTTCACATATCCGAAGATCACATGAACTTGTATCGCTAAAATTCGCACCTGACTTTACCCAACCCCTCTACTACGAGCAGAATGGGATACAAGGTCATTTTCTGAGCAGAATAAAGATGGTTTGAATGCAGAGTTTTTCTTTTTAGGTTATTTGATAAACCAAAGCAAAAGAACCCTCTGTTGCATATAGACCCCGGCCAAGCTGTCAAAATAGGAAATGCACCTGTGTAAATAACAGGTGCATTCGGTCGAAGGTATCAAGGGAATAACCTTGACTGTCGACAGACAGGTTGAATTGAGTGGGCGTAAAACAATAATATAACTCGGTGCACAGGAAGTTCGAGTTAGTAGGAGAGAAGATGCTGGAATGAGGACCATGTCTCAGAGAGGCTGGGCCTCCAGGCCCCCGGTTGAGCAGCCCAGGAGAACGGGAAAGAAACGCTGTTATGGCCATAAGAGTGGGGGTCAATATGTTGCCGTTCTATTCAGTCTCTAATTCACCTCTCACACAGTAAAACCTTTAGTAACCCTTTCGAAGCCTTTCAAATAAAGTGAGAGGTATATTTTTCTAAAGGAGTGTCTTCGCTCGTCCTTATTGTGTTGAATATGTTTCTGCATGTATAAGTGTATGTATAGTGGTCATGGCTATACAACACCCGTCTGCCCCGCTATTTACCTATAGCTAAGCGAAGAGAAGAGATGGATTCATGTCTTTTTCAAGGGCATTAGCCCGAAGGGGAATGCAAACAGCTTCGGGCAGAATTTTAAGAAGAGTCTACTATAACTGTCATGCTAATTGAGCCCACACGGACTCTATCTCTTTATATATATATATATATATATATATATATATAGTCGTTATAACAGTGTTGGTTGTCACAAATTCTCTTTGTAGGTTTGTGGCGAACCAAGTGCGATATAATTTGGAGAGCGCTCAATATCTGAGATAGAGCTGTTATATAATAATAACAAATAAATATATATCAGATTTATACATTTAATGCAATGGAAGTTTGTCTACGACCTTAGGTTTCATGAAGTTTTACAAACAACAGAAATAAATAATCTTTTCTCGCTTCTACTGTAGCAAAGTTTGCTACAACTGCGTTCTCCTATCTGGTAAACAACCTCAAGTTTATTGCTCTGCGCTTGTATCTTCACATACACATACACTAAATACCACTTACACATCCACACATAATAATAATGATATGCGACTATAATCCCCACCACACACATAAGCACACAGAAAGATTTGTACACAATTCCAACGGTTTTTGACTGTATTTTTCAATTTTTTCGATTCATTCATTTCATTTCGTTATCTGCCTGATGATTGTTTGTAAAACTACATGAAAGCTAAGGTTCCAGCCAAACTTGATGGCATTAAATACATAAATCTAATATATATTGTCATTCTCTGACTGTTTCGTTGCATCACAACTCTTCAGTGTGGTTAGACACGTAGGACGCTTGCAGCTGGGATCGAAATCCGCTCACTGCTCAGTCAACAAGCGAACCACGTCAGCTCGGGAATTATAAGGCATTAAGTAGTAGCTTTCGTTTGTTTATATTTATACCTTACCGGATACCAGAGTTCTCAATTCGTTCGAAGACCTTTGCATTATGCTAGTGGCAGCCGTAAATTCCTTCGCCAGAGTGCTCAAACTCCATGGGAGTGCCTTGAATTTGACCCTTGCATGGGGCTCCCACAACTGAAGATCTGCGTCAAAGTTTTATAAATGTTTTTCTGTGACCTTGAAACCCAAGAAATAATCAACTAATGTATATTTCAGCACGAATACTCACACACACACACACACACACACACACACACACACACACACACACACACACACACACACACACACACACTATATATATATATATATATATATATATGCGCCTCTGTGTGTATAATAAATCCAGAAATAGATGGCTATAATAACACTCATTGCTTTGGGCTTGTGTGAAGAGATATTGCAATGTCCCAAAATACATTTGTAATGTTATTTATGTGTTAAGTCCAGTTGATGTGCGCTAAGTGAGGTCAGTGACACGGCAAAAACATATCACGAAGGTAACAAAAAGTGGACAAGTAGAAATATATAGATGACACGTGGTCTTTCCAGTGGTATTATATAGAACATCCTCTTTTAAGCAATGTTTCATTCTCTTAAACTCATCTGTTAGAAACTGTTACATTCTATGCGGCACGTTTGATATATCGTGGTGTATTGGTTATTATCATCGTAGGAAATGGACACGGCGACACGAGTTCAAATCATCGACGAGACGGTTTGTATTTCATATTGCGTTAATAACCGTGGGGAAAGGTATGAATCCAAGTATTCTCCCTCCATCTATTGGTAAATAGTTGAGCAGACTGGCTTTTTTAGCCTTGGTATGAGAACCAGTCTAGGAGAAGAAAAACTGAATTCAAACCTGTTAAAATAAGTTGACCTCGAGTCATATTCTGCCCGTACTGTGGGTTGGTAATTACAAATATTTAGTGCTGTAATCGTCACATTTGGAAATATAGAAAAACTGGTCATTTATATATACATATATAAATGGCCAGTTTTTCTATATTTCCAAATGTGAAGATATATATATATATATATATATATATATATATATATATATATATATATATATATACACATATCTATCTATCTATCTATCTGTATATATAAAATACAAATAAAAAAAGGTAGCAAAAATATTAGGTCGATTTTGTTATAGCAGAGCTGGTATAAAACCTAAATAAATATTATGAACACTAGAAGTTCGTTACTTAAAGTTTCATTTGTTGTGTAAAATCATCAGACACAAATGTGAGAATAGCGATTAATCAGTCATCAGTATACTGTGGTGAAAAGTCAAGTGCCAAGATGGATGTATACGTGTTCGCAGTTGTGGTACTATTTAACCCATAGCTGGAGTCATAAGAGCGTGACGCTGACTATATTACACACACGCACACACACACACACACGTATACACACACACACACACACTACATGTTTGTGTCGAAAAGAGATGTGAGCTGATTTCGAATGAGATGTATTTATATTTGATAAGACATTTCTAAATGAAGGTGAAGTGCCAAGATGGATGTATATGTGTGTTACATCTCTTCACCTTCATTTAGAAATGTCTTTTACACATTCGTTTACACACAAATATTGCTATTGTTTGCACACAGTTAAATGATTTCAAGTATTTCCATCTAACATATGTAATTCGATTTAGTATTTATCATTTGTTTGCACAAGCTTAAATAGCTTCAAGTATTGCTATCTAACACCAACATTTTTATTTGCACACAGTTAAATAGTTTCAAACATCGCGATATAACACTCAAAATTCTATTTAACATCAGTCATTTGTTTGCACACAATTAAATCGTGAAACAGTTCTGTGACCCATTGATAGGAACCAAACAGATTCTCACACTCCGGGTCAGAAGGCGCCTGTGGGGGTGTAATGGTTAGCAAGCTCGACTAGCAAACCTACACGAGTGAGTTCGAGTCTCAGTGGGTGCCCCTTTCATATGGTCTTAGTGAATTACCACTCGCACTCTGGGTCAGAGTTGACCTGAGAGTAATGGCAACCAAGGGGTATTCAACAATACCCAGAGCTCTAGAGCTGGAGCCTCACCATTAGATACAGTTTAGTGTCATATCTGGACACTCGTTCGTAGAGATGTTTAACCACTGCAGAGATGCAGTCGGCCTATTCTACAGTACCCGACGACTGGGCTATGTTATATTTGAATAGACTCTCCGAGATAGACGTATTTGCCTCAGAAAAAATATTCTTCTCAGTTTCAGGTCTAAATCTAATAATAATTTTCCTTTACACCGGAACGTCGTCTCATATTTTGACGAGTCTACCAAAAAAGTTCGACATTAGGGCATATCACTCAATATTCGATAAAAATACTTCTTCAATTGCTCTTATTTAACTTCCGGCTTTTCGCAAACGCCGCTTCGATTTACTCTTGCCTTCTTACGGTTCGTCCCAATGCTTCGCACAAGAGCTTCTTGTCATGACTCATATTGCAATGCTGCGTTTTAGTAACAATTCAAACAGGGAACACAAATGCATTTTCTTTTAATTAAACATCCCCATTTGTTTTATTTTGGTTTGGTTTGTTTGGCTTTTATGGCATTGTAGGTCAATTGATGCCAAATCCTTTTTATGAATATATAAAGTATAAGATCTCTAAACATTTTTAACATTTCTAAACAAGCCTGATCTCATTTTTTGCACGCAGTTAAATAGTTTCACTAAATTTCAAATAATTCATTTTAGCGTAAGTATACAGTTTTTTTTTTACACAGAGTTAAATGTAAAAACTGTTCTATTTCAAACTATTTAATTTAGCATAAGTACAGTTTAAATGACAACTGTTCAATTTCAAACAATTCAGTTTAGCATAAGCACACGTATTTTTCTTCACACTCGGTTAAACGAACAAACAGTTCTATTTTAAACAATTCAGTTTAAGCATGTTAACAAAGTTAAATGATTTCAAGTATTGCTATGTATCTCTAACAATTCAATTAAACAGCAATCATTTGTTTACACACAGCTAAATGTAAAAACAATTCTATTTCAAGCAATTCAGGTTAGCATAAGTATATAGCGTAAATGTCAAATACTTCTATTTGACCCATATATATGACCCTATCAGGTGCTACCACTTCGAGACAGAGAGGACAAGGGAGCGATGGCAATAAATTTATTATTCCATATTCTCCAAAGCTCCAGCATTATTGGAGCCTTACCGTAAGATCGTTTAGTGTCATATCCAGAACATTCGTTGAGGGAATCTTACCCCTCTGCAGAGATGAAGTCAGTGTATTCTACTGCCCCAGCTAACTGGGATATAAGGCACGCTTAGCTTAACGATTATCTTCGTGAGAAATGAAATCGGCGATGAGGGTTTCAATCCTGGGCAATATTGTTTGCGTTTAACTTCGCGCTAATGCCTTCGGGAAAGGTATGAATCTATTTTGTCTTCTTATTCTTCTAGGTCATGGCTAATGTTGCATTGTCACAATCATGATACATATACAGGTGGAAACAAAATCAACACAATAATGACGAACGAACACACTTCTTTAGAAAAGTATACTTCTCACACCTTATTCAAAATGGTTGCAAAAGGGTTGCGAAAGGAGTATGTGTGAGAGGTGAGTTGGAGACTGAACAAACTGCAACATATTGACCCCCAGTTGCTTTGCCTTTAGCAGCACTTCTTTCTCGTTCTGCTGGGCTGCTCAATCGGGGGTCCTGAGGGCCCATAACCCTCTGTTGGGTGCTGGTTCTCTCTACAGCATCTTATCTCCAACTTACTGACTCCAACTCTGACTCCAACTAACTGAACCTGTCTGTGGCCCCGGATTATATAATTTTTGACGTCCACCTGCTTCTTGTGGGCGTCACATCTGCACCCAATTCAACCCGTCCATAGTCAAGGTTATATCCTGATATCTTCGACCAGATGCACCTGTTCCTTGACCGACGGCTGCACCTGCACCTGTTCCTTGATCGACGGCTGGTTCGGAGGTCAATATGTTACATTAATAGTAACATTAGGGCATAGTAACATTAATACTCTTTCATTGCCATTGCTCCCACTGGATAGCTCTAGACTTCCCTACTGGAGACATTTCATGGGTCGCTTCCTCGTGGTGTAATGGTTAACAAGCTAGTCTTGCAGATTATTTCAGCTGTGTAGGTTTTTTTTGTGCCAACACTTGCGAAATTGGGTCAAATATGTGCTATACTTATACTTTAACGTAACCTTGAGAAGTGTAATGGTTAACAAGCCAACTGTTATTAGTGAATTTGATTTTTACTGAATGTCCAGGATTTTGACGTTGAGCAAAAATGGGTCAATAATCACTAATTCTAAAACTTTTGACGAACACAAATACCGAAAGATTAAAATACTTAAAAACTGACCCTACAACAATATATATATATATATATATATATATATATATATATATATATATATATATACAAAGGAAAGGATAATTTTTCTTCATTTGTTGTATTTCCCAAAACAAATATCTTTGACTCGAGTTAAGCACATGATTCAGTCTTTGATGCTAACACCTAAATATCCGAGTCAGCAGAATAGACTACTTCTTCACCGAGCGGCAACAAATCCTAATAATCCCTGTTGGTAATTTCGCCAAGCGCCAAAATTAAGTCATCCATCTCAAGCGTCCCTGTCTCAACTGTTTAACGATTAAGTTATCGACCCTCAGGTAAAATTCATCTCCTCCCGAAATCCTTGCTCTGTAATAGCACAAAATAAATGCTGCTTAGTCTTTTCTATTATGGCATTTTCATCATGCAGTGAATAGGAATAAGATATTTAAACCATGCACACAGTGTACTAGTGTAGAATACTGTGTATTACAGTGTATTACTCTAAAAAAGGGAATTAGTACACTTAAAAATATATCTAAAAACGATACGAAAAACCTCATGGGACCATTTTCTAATGTAGAAGAAGTAAATTTGTTGCGTGTATTCAGTGATGTCAGATAATTGAATCAAGTGTATCGTTGTTGGGTTGGTGAAAAAGAATTTAAAACTCGCCACGTGTTCTTCCTCTGCTCCTAGAGTGCATAGGGCAGATGAAAGCAATTAATTTTGTCCCTTTTAGCACCATGTTTTTACGAAGAATTTTTTCCTACTTGGTGGATAACGTATTTTCCCCCCAAAACTTCATTTTCGTCATTAGATAAACAATTATTAATGTGTTAACGTATACATTCTGTACATGTCTTAGATTTACTGTTTTACAAGAAACAGAAATTTTCTATATCGTTTATAAATGAGTAAAACTCTCGTGATGAAATGAAGAAAATTTACATGTGTTTTATGCAACGGATATTTACTTTTCGATATTATCACCTGCATTGAAAATGCACTTTGTCCACTGGTGTTTTTTTATTAAAGTAACAGAGATCGGACAGTATAAAGCGACAATTTTAGTCCATTATTCAGATAATCAGTACGTCTCCGTCTGAAGACAACCTATCACAAAAATTATATATATATATATATATATATATATATATATATATATATATATATATATATATATATATGTATATTGATAGATAGATAGATAGATAGATAGAGAGATAGATATAGTATCACTCATAAATTAGTGAAACCTATAATTTCTTAAATAAAAAGTTTTTCTTCAAAACCAAATATAAAAGGAGTTTATTATTTATGATGGCGAATTATACAATCAACACTGATATAGCCTAGTCGACTGTAGAATACACTGATTGCATATCTGCAGAGGGGTAAGACTACTCCAACAAGTGTTCTGGATATGACATTAAACAATCTGATAGTGAGTCTCCTGTAATTCTGGAGCTTTGGGGAAGATCTTTTTTTCTAGAGTCCATTCAAACTGAGATATTGAAATATTTACTAAACTTAACTACCATATTCTTCATTTCCCATTCTCATAATGGATCAATTTTTACAGACATTAACAATCTTTGCTTGCATTAGCGACAGGCCGAAATGCACAACTATTTAAGCTATAGATGCGACCCTAAAAGGTACTACCACTCCAGGAAAGAGTGGACCTGGAAGTAATGATAATGAAAAGGTATTCCACACTCCCCAGCTCTTCAAAACAAGAACATTACCATCAGATGTAAGTTAAGGTCATACCAGCACAAAGGACTGAGAGAGTATTATTTAAATCAATAAAATAATTATCAATATACAAAAATGTACGGCCCAGTCGGGTGTGGCTGCAGAACCCACAGATTGCATCTCTGCAGAGGGGTAAGACTTCCTCGACGGGTGTCTTGGATAGCCCAGTCGGCTGCAGAATACACAGACTGCGTCTTTACAGAGAGCTAAGATTCCAGCAACCGGGGTTCTGGATAGCCTAGTCGATCGTGGCTGCAGAATACACAGACTGCATCTCTACAGAGAAGTAAGACTTCCTCAGTGAGTGTCCTGGATGGCTCAGTTGGCTGACGCTGCAGAATATACCAACTGCATCTCTGCAAAGGGATGAGACTTCCCCATCGAGTGTCCTGGATGGCTCAGTCAGCTGCGGCTGCGGCTACAGAATACACAGACAGTGTCTCTGCAGAGAGCTAAGATTCCCACAACCGGTGTCCTGGATTGCCTAGTCGGTTACGGCTGCAGAATACAAAGACTGCATCTCTGCAGAGGGGTAAGACTTCCCCAATGAGTGTCCTGGATATGGCAATAAACAATCTGATGGTGATGCTCCAGTCTTGGAGCTTTGGGTAATGTGAAATACTCTTTCATTGCCATTGCTCCCAGGGCCATTCTCACCCGGAGTAGTAGCACCTGGTAAGTTCCTATCTCTGGGTCCAACAGAATTGTTTAAACTGAGTGCAAACAAATGATTTATACTAAATTGAAGTGTTAGACATAGAACTGTTTTATCATTTAACTGTATAAGCAGGTGAGTCAATTGTTAGTTATACATAGCAATACTTGGAACAATTTAACTGTATGCACAAGAATGAGGAATGTTGAAAAGAAAAATTAGTGTCAAATAGCAATACTTGTACCCACTTCAAAATGCGCAAGCAAACGATGAATAGTAAATAGAATTATTCGTGTTTGATAGAAATGCATGAAAGAATTTGCTGCGTGAAAAAAAGAGCTCACGCTCTTTTAAAAATGTTATGAACAAAATGTGTTTGGAAGTTATGTATTCAATATATATGTATACAGAGGATTTGGCACTAAATAACCTACAATAGTTGATATGCCATAAAAACCAACCCACAAAAACTATATTAAAGTTACTTTTCAATAAAAAACAACTAAAATATTATTTGTTGTAATAAAAGTTCTTATAACCCAAAGATACCGCGATTTCATTATTTCTACTTGAACTCATTTTATTAAGCAATATTTATAAGTAAACTTGACAGCATTGCAATCCTGTAACCAAAAAAGTTGTATAAACATACGGGTGTACTTATTTTTGTACAGCAACATATAATTTTTGCTACAAAGTATTAATTCTGTGATGATTGGTAATGAATAATACCTAATAATATCTTTTTGCTTGTATTATGTTCCAATAGTGAAAAGATCCAGCTTTGTTTTAGAAATAAAAACTTTATTAAATAATTGCTTGGGCTGTATATACTAATGGGTTATATATATATATATATATATATATATATATATATATATATGGTGTCTAATAATAGATGCAATCCATTAATATGATAATTCATATTACATCAATTCATCTCCCATCTGATTCTTAAAAAGTAATCATATAATTTCAGAAAAGTCAAGCCACATGACAAGGGCAGAAATTGATTAAATTCATCTTACAGTGCACGTGAAAGACCAAGTTCTTGGGAACGTCTCCGAAGATCTAGAATTTTCTGCCTTCTTGTTGCAGTTGTTTATTGACCCTGTGGACTGAGATTTGTGTACCCAACGATAAATTTGTCTTTTCTGGGGTTAAAAATTAAGTTAAACTTCCGGCGAAATTTTGCTTACTCAGTTTTGAATGATTTGTCTCCAAATAAGTTAAGTAAAAGTGAAGTTGGCGACCGTCGTCAATGGTGACCCGAAGGCTCCCTTTTCGATAACTACTACACCAAGGTATAGGGGAGGGCGCTACTCCTTTCCATGGATTGCTCCACTTTACCCTTGATCTGTACTTTTTAATGCTGAGTGTTAAGCAAGGAGGCATCACGTACCATATTTCAGTCTTTGGTATGACTTTACCTGGGATTGAACACAGGTTTTCCGGGCAATTGGCGAACACTATAACTATCATGCCTATGTCTGGTCTCATGTAGTGATGCAAAATATTTTTCTCTCTTGTTCAAGACACTGTGACCGATGAGTAATAGTTATCATAGTATACTGTTATAGAATCTGAAAGAAATAACAAAAACAAAACACAACATTATTATAAGTAGAGTTATTAGCAGTCACATGGGTGCCATGTATATTGAGACACCCTATATTATTATTAGTAGAGTTATAAGCAGTCATATGCGAGCTATGTATATTGAGACACCCTATATTATTATTACTAGAGTTATTAGCAGTCATATGCGAGCTCTGTATATTGAGACACCCTATATTATTATTAGTAGATTTATTAGCAGTCACATGGGTGCTATGTATATTGAGACACTCAATATTTCCTTCTCTTATACCGACTACTGTGGCAACACTAAAGTGTTTAGTCGGCTCTACGATTTACCTATAGCTGGGCGGGGAAAAGAAAGAATTTCATCTCTTTCAAAAAGACATTAGCACAAAGAGCTTCGTTAAGGATTTGAACTCCGGCCGTCGTTTCTATTTTGCTAGATAACCATCACACCACGTACCTGTGTATGTGTGTGTGTATGTGTGTGAAAGTATTTGCGCGCATGTGTGCGATTATGTAGATCACGAAGACAAAGAAAGTAACAGTAATAACCAAAAATAACAGAAGCAACGCACTGTACTACAAAATATTAATTTGGAAGTACTTATTTGTATACAGAACAATGTGGCATCGCTCAAAGAAAGCCAAAAAATATAGTCAGTTCGAGAAATGTATTTCTTTAAACAGAAACGTTCCTATATATCTGCTTTTGGGTAATGTCAGAGACAGTTTTATATTGTTTCCACAATTGTCATTTTCAACTAAGCGACCCAAATACTTTCTTTTGTCTTAAAGCCAAACTTTCTCTTTTGTCAGTTTTAGCTCATGTGCAAGCCGACATAAGTGACAGACGTCTTACCGCATATATTTCTACTCTGTGTGTGTGTGTGTGTGTGTGTGTGTGTGTGTGTATGTGTGTGGCGAGGGAGAGGAACAGAGAAAGACTACATCCTACCAGCTGCAGGTGACGGAAGATACAGGTTAATCCAACTTACTGCGAGGGCTAGCATTTTTAACACGCTCCCACAGGAGCCCGATCGACAAAAGCCTTTTTTGTTTAAAAAAAAATGTAAGATCCCATATCTATGTGGGATCGTGTACAAAAAATATCAAGTCTTGCCATTATTTCCTTCTTTCTTAGACGCTCCAGGCATCAAGGATCGACAGATATTACCTTGTTAAATACAGCAAGTAGATGCAGCTCGCGGGTAGAGCCTTTGAAATCAAAACCTAGTTATTTGGCGCCCTAGGCTGAATGCAATGTATATATACGTATAAGAAAGAATTGAATAACCTCAGGGAAGAGAGAGAGAGAGAGAGAGAGAGAGAGAGAGAGAGAGAGAGAGAGAGAGAGAGATTTTCCTTGGAAGAGACTGAGTGTATGTATGTGTGTGTGTGAAAGGGGGTTGTGACTGATAAATATCTCTGAGAGAAGGAGAGTAAAAATAGGATAGATAGCCTTGAAGAAGTGTTAGAAGGAGAAAGAGAATAAAATCGATATCAATGGAGGAGATTGGGGAAAATAGTGACTGCAATAGATATCCATTAGAGAGAGAGAGAGAGAGAGAGAGAGAGAGAGAGAGAGAGAGAGAGAGATCCATTGGAGATGAAGGAGGAGAGGAGGTAATATAGAGTGTGATAGATATTCACTAGAGAGACGGACAGAAACAGAAATATTCCGCGTGGATATATTGAGAATTAAACTGCTAATATTTCCATTGCATGAGTTCTTTCTTATGCATTAATACCATCTCAGTTCTATACTTGTTACAAAGCGTGCTGAAAAGTTCTCTGTCCAACCAAAAGTTATATATTTTATTCATTTTTATAATTTCACATTTTTCTTTAAGATATTAAAAAAAACCCGAAAACTTGAAAGACGACGTGTCAGGTAAGTTCGATTGATTTTAACAGCATTTCAACCTGACTAAAATTATTTCATGCAGAGAGTTTTGAGAATTGCGTGCATTGCAGTTTCATATTTATGTTTAATACTAACCAGAAGACCCTTTTTGACATGCCGCGTAAATTGTGTGGGTGGCAAAACAAGAAATAGACCTTTTTCCTTGATTAAACTTAGCGCCGATGTTTCCTCATCGGAAATGCTGCGTAAGTTGCGTTGGCGGTATGCTAGACAAGAGGCATGTACCCGCGCAACGCCTAGGCAGGAGGTGTGACCATGAGGATGGCGCGGGCGCCCGGAAGATTATATAAACCCAGGAAGAATTCAACCGATGACCAGAGAAAGAAGAAGACTGGCAGAAGAGTTACTTGAAGTTATGTCGCTCTAGGTGCAGTCCTTGCGCCAGACTTCCCAGAGTTGAGAAGTAGAGAAAAGACTGAGCTGTACCAGACTCACGAAAGTGGAGAAGTGAGAAGAAATTAGATGATTTGATGCTTCAAGATAATGCCAGACTTGCAAAAGCAGAGAAACGAGGAGAAACTAATTAAATTCAATGCCTTGAGGTGGCCCTGTACCAGCATCGCAAAGAAAGAAGCGGTTCACTGAAGATTCGTTTCCTGCCTAGTGAGTATTTTTCAGCCATCTTCGACCCTCTCCCTCACTCTACCATTTCTTACATTTCAGGCAATAAAAAAGAAAAAAAAAAGCAGATTATATTTTTGTACATCAGCGTTGTTGTTGTCGTTTTTACCTGTATACAACATTTAGATTTCTCTCATTGTTTCTAAATTTTTTTGGCACACAATTAATAATAATTTTCAACAGATCTATCTGACATGTTGATAAGACCCTAAAAGGTACTACTATTACAACTACACAGAGTGGACTTGGGAGTAATGGCAATGAAGAGGAATTCCATACTATCTGGAAGTGGAGCCTCATCACCGGATGAAGTGTATTGCCAAACAAATGACATCACTCTTTTTAGTTGGGCGGGGGGTCTTACCTATCTTGATAAGATGCAATCAGTGTATTCCTAGCCCCACCGAGAAGGCTTTAGTCGGACTGAGAACTTTCCGGTACTATCTACTGAAATATATATGCTTGTATAACAGCTATTATAAAAATGAAGAATGATGTTATACCAACTGACATGTGCATATCAAAATTTGAAATAATATGAAACTAAATTTGAACAACGTTCCTATTAAAAAAATAATCACGATTGCCCAGTCGGCTAGGCGGGGCTGTAGAATACTATGACTGCTCCGCTGCAGAGGGGTAAGACCCTCCCCAACGAGTATCCTATATTGACAATAAACAATCTGATAGTGAGGTTCCAGTAATGCTGGAGCTTTGGGAATGCGGTGGACCCCTTCAGTGCCATCGCTCCCAGGTCCACTCTGGCCTGGAGTGGTAGCACTTGATAAAGATTCTATCGATGGGTCAAACAGAACTAAACTGATTTCGACAGTTTACTGTTTTTCCATTTAAACTGCGTATTTATGCTAAACTGAATTGTTTAAAATAGAAATGTTTTGATATTTAAACTGTGTACTAATGCTAAACTTAATTGTCTGAAATAGAACTGTTTTTATCATTGAAACTGTACTTATGAAAACTGTTTTTGACATTGAAACTGTACTTACGCTAAACTAAATTGTTTGAATTAGAACGGTTTGACTAAACTGAATTGTTTGAAATAGAAATGTTTTCACAATTAAACTGTGTACTCATGCTAAACTAAATCGTTTGAAATAGAACTGATTATCTGTATAGAAATAGATTTGGCATTGAATAACCTACAAAGGTTGATATGCCATAAAACCCAAACAATCAACCAACCAACTAATCATAAGATATATTTACAGATTTTTTTACAAAAACAAATTGACTATTGTTAACAGATTTTAAAGCAGTAACTTAAAATCCAGCAAAAGTCAACTTGATGTGAACTTCGAATATTTTTGTAACCTTGAGATGAATGTGTCGAAGTATTTGTGGACATGAAAGTGATTATGTAGATCATGAAGACAAAGAAAGTACGTGGTTTTGAAGGACGAATTCATAATCAATATTATCCTATGAGCTCTTACACATGGACACACCAGTGCTGATCGGCCTGCAAAAAGCTTTCATTCATCAACGTTCTACGGACACTGGGTCTAATCTGGAGGTATTACCATGTGCGATAGGGGCTTATGGCGATATATATAATCAAGGGAACTCCGTGTTATCAGCACACCATGATGAGGTTTGGCGAGTATTTTCGGTTTATAAAAAGTCGCACGAACTCAGGTCTCGTGAGTATAGAGAATGTTGCCCTTGCACAATCCCGTGTTCCACATACACAAACTACTGATAAAAAGTATATAGCTCTACGCAATTCTTTTTTCTTTAAACTAAAAATTCATTCGATATTTGAAGATATGGAGGACATTAAAAGAAATACGTCGGTGCAGATTCACACAGTATCAAAAAGAAAATTTTTAGAGGTGTTCCGACTAATAGAAAACTCACGAATAAGTGTTTTGAATGACAAGGTTTGGTTTGGTTTAGTTGCCTATCAACCGATGTAGGTTATTTCATACCAAATCTTTTTTATACATATACATTAAATATATGATTTCTAAACACATTTTGTAGATTACACTTTTAAACGAGCCTGAGCTCATTCTTTTGGCGCACAGTTAAATCATTTCACTGATTTCTATTTAATACCAATAATTCTATTTACTATTAATCATTTGTTTGCACACAGTTTAATGTTTTCAAGTATAGTTATTTAACACTAACAATACAATTAAACAACAGTCATTTGTTTACACATAGTTAAATGATCAAAGTTCTATTTCAAACAATTCAGTTGTGCATAAGTAATTTGTTTACATTGTTTAAATGTCAAATAGTCCTATTTGACCCATACATAGGATCCTATCAGGTGCTACGCAATCAGTGCCCGTGATGTAATGATGAAAGTGTTGGACTACGACCTTAAAGTAAGCTAGTTCGAACTCCATTGTTGCTATTACGTTCAATTTCGGAAAGGTATCTCTTCAGCTATGGGTCAAATAGAATCCCTGGTGTTCTTCAAGAAGAATGGCTTCGGCATTGAATAACCCACAAAGGAAAACATGCCAAGAAACCAAGCCTAATACTTATTTGTTCGCTAATTTGTTTATAAATTATATGTACTTTAAAGAATTATATATTTTCAACATAGTAGTACTACTAATAATACATGAACGTATAATTGTTCGCAAAGTAAGCATTCCTAATTAAATTAAAAAATTGTACACGGTTATATGGTTTTATGTATTTGTATCAAATGCAAATGATTTTCAGACAAATCTATTTAATGCTCACTTAGAACTCTAAAAAGTTATTACCTCTCCAGCTCAGTATGGAGCTGGAAAAAATGGGAAAGAATAGCCGATCCACACACCCCAGAGCCCCAGAACTGGAACCTTCATACCGCATGGAATACAGTTTTATTTCATGAACACATTTGGAACTGGGGTGGTTCTTGCCACTCTTAAGGTGATGCAGTCTGCATATTATTAGTCCTTCCGACAGGATGGAGACCAAACAATAAGAAGAGGTATCCCGAATCCCACCTCCTTTCTGAAGTGTGATAATATACATATACATATTTAATAATATAAGATACAAATGGAGAGTTCTGGGTTAGTGGTAATGATGCTTTCGCCCAGAAACTATGTCTGATTCCCAAGTTATCATCTGATTAATCTTTGTTGGTGGCACACGTAAGATTATATATATATATATATATATATATATATATGTATATTATTTCTCCTTCTGTGGTGCCCTCAGGATAGTTGCATTCCTGTATCAAACGAGATTTCGCAATTTTGATTTTTCTTTTGTGGAAGGCCAAATTAAAAAGGGTAGCAGCTTCAGGCAAGAGTCAAGCCTAGTTTCTTCAGAAAGACCTTCGTTAAGGTGATTGGCGAATACACCAGTGAAGAGAAAACGGTTTCGAGGTATTGACGAAGTAAAATCCTTACCAATCTACCTTAAATGAATACATATAAAACATCCCCCACCAATGCTCAAAAACACCGAAAGACAAATATGCACAAAAATAACCAAATATAAATAGTTTTCTTTTGATAACGACTCATATATATATATATATATATATATATATATATAAAATGACAACAACAATAACAATAAGAGAATTGGACATTGCCAGAGAACGAAAAAATTATGGAACATGAAAGTGACGGTAATATCAATTGCAATTGGTGCATTTGGAACAATCCCCAAAGGATTGGTAAAGGGACTGCAAGAGTTTAAAATCGGAAGAAGAGTCAAGACCATCCAAACTACATTATTACTTAAATCGGCCTGACTACTGAGAAGAGTCCGGGGGATTTGAGAAAACTTGCTGTCACTCAGTCTCCAGTGAAAGACCATCAGCTGACGATGGTGTAAAAAACTCGCAGGGAGTAATATAATAATAAATTGCGTACACTCACGTAAGAGTAAACTTGAAAATTTCGACAGTGGATGAGCGTACTGATTTATGGATTTGATTGATTTTAACGGCATGTCAATTTTTCTCGGATTATTTTATTCCAAAAGGTGAAGGAATCATTTAGTAGATAACAATTTTAAAAGCCAGAGCTCATTTGTTTGCGCCCAGTTAAATTGTTTCAAGCATTGGTATGCAATTCTAACAATTTAATTTAACATCATTCATTTGCTTGCACACAATTAAATGGATATACATATGATCTGCGAGTAAATAGTTTTTGAAAAATAAAGTTTTCTTTACCAACTTAGAGGTAATTTTTTTCACTCAATTAAGTATTATTTTTGTTGAGTGGTAACGAGTATTGCTATCTAATACAAACAATTCTATTTGTTATTTATCATTTCTTTGCACACAGTGAAGTGATTGCAAGTTTGAATTCAGAATTTTTCTTCTCCTAGATTGGTTGTTTTACCAAGGTCAAATAAACTAATTTGCCTTTGTATCTAATCATGGCCAGGGGAATAACAGCTGGACTAATACCTTTCCTAAATGCATTAAAATAAAGTGAAACTTAAACGGCTTCGCACATGATTTGAACTCCGATTGCCGATTCTATTTCCTCCGATGATTACAGTTACGCTAAGTGCGTCTACTAACACGCTTCATATATGCTGATAATAAAGATGTATTGGAATTAATCGACTTTTAACGAAAACCGGAAGCAATTCCATAGAGCCATCCAGTCTGAAAGGGTAGCACCTGTCCCCTCCTTTAAAATGATGACTAAGGCTTGAAAGGAATAATTTTTGACACCGCCCAGCTTAGGGTTAGGATCAGTACCCAATGTGTACCCTTAACTGGATAAGACAGTTTCTGAAAATTGCCACAGGCACATCATGAGATTTTCCACAGTAAACTTCATCTTGCGGTACATTCCCTTCTTTTGAAGACTAGAATGAAATCCATAAGCATTATGTAGAGAGAAGCCCCAAAATAAACAGAACATTATACAATTACAACGGATGTTATTTAGTATTATTTATTGCCATCTTTCCAGCACAGAAACTCTGTAACCGAAAAAAATGGAAACTAAAAAAAAAAAAAAAATATCACACACACACACACACACACACACACGTACCTTCCTGTGTGTCACATGTTATCTGGTGTATGTAACTTACGTGACCGTATTACGACGAATTCTGCGTGGGAACCGTACTATTTTCACGAAGGCACCTCTGGTGGTGTAATGGTTAGTAAGCTAGGCTAGCAAACCTACACGAGTGAGTTCAAGTCTCAGTGGGTGTACTATTTATTTGGCCTTGTACCACATCTAAGCAAAATGCTTTGCAGTAGCCGTGAAGACAAATGGTTGTGTGTGTTGTGGATAACCGTTTTGGACAGCTATGTTGTGTGAGGGCTTTTCTGAGAGGGTGCTCTTTACCTATCTTTACCGGCAAGGCACGAATTTTTGTCATTCTTTGGGTTCCCTGAGAAGAAAGCAGGTTTTTAGAACGCAAGATATTTCTCTAATCACGCTAATGCAAGGAATTTCAATTTTATTTTTGCTATTGATTCGTCAATAATTAATCAAAACACGGGTGATTTTTAGAGCGAGAGATTGACAATTCGGTATTTCGGTATTATAAATAGTTCTATTTAACTCATAGACAGGACTCTATCAGGTGCTACAACTCTGGGTCAGAATGGACTTGGGAGCGATGACAATGAAGGAGTACTCCACATTCCCCAAAGCTCCAGCATTTCTAGAACCTCACCATCAGAGTGTTTATTCTCATATCAAGGACACTCGTTGGAGGTGTCTTGCCCCTCTGCAGAGAAGCAGTAAGTATATTCTACAGTCTCAGCCGACTGGGTAATTTATCTGTCCGTTTTGGTGGTCGGGTACACACTTTCGCTCAAACACACCATGCTGATCGTTCACCTTCTCTTCCAGTTGAATACTTCCAGTTCTACTTGAACTATTCGAGGTCTCTTCTTACTACTTAAAAAAAAAAAGAAAAAGAAAAAAAATCTTCTATATTTTTAAACCGTCGAGCTCGAAGATCCAAAAATGGTTGCTTCGCTGTCTGAAATTTGTCATTTATTTTGTCTGTGCAATTTGGCCATTTTGTTTATTTATTAAATTCAAGCATCACCATCAACCTCTGTAATTCCCACCGCTGGAGCGCATAGTAATATTTTCGTGACTCTTGTTTAGACAACAAGTTAATTGTCTTTTAAGCTTCCTTCAAGTAAATTACAGAAAAAAATTGCATATCTAAGAATTAAATATTATAGAAGCCATCAGAATTTTAGAAATACCAAAGTAGAACATGGCCCAAAATAGTTGGGGACCAATGATCTACTCCTTGACGAAATGTAATATTAAGGGTTGTACCTTATATATAGTTGCTCGCCCATTAGTATAGTGAGTAGAGTGTTCGCCAATAGCCCGGGAAACCGGAGTTCAATCCCAGGTCAAGTCAAATCAAAAACTCATAAATGGTACTCGATGCCGCTTTGCTTAACACTCAGCAATATAAAGTACTGATCAAGGGTAATGAGGAGCAATCCTGGAAAAAGGGTAGCGCCCTCGCCTACACCTTGATGTTGTAGTTATTGAAAAGGGTGCATTCGGGTCACCGTCGACTAATGTCGGCCAACTTTATTTTTACTTATATTCGGTTGAGGAGGAAGAGCTTGGTAATCAATAGTACCTAATAGTGTTTTGATGGTATAATTTTCCACAAGAACTAATAAAATCATCGTATATACAATAAAAACAGCTATTATTAACTATTATTTATTGCCTCACCCCGTAGCCAAAACTAAAATTGCAACCCATATATAACCTGTAATAAAACTGCATTAATATATATATATAAAGCTTTTCTTATTTTTGGACTGGTATGCTTTCATCCACAGAGACAGTTTCGTTGTATCACTACTCTTCAGTGTGGCTAGATACGTAGGACGCTTGAAGCTGGGATCGAAACGCGCCCGACTTTATATTAGTCTTAGATACTAAGACTAACATGAAGTCGGGTGGGTATGATACATACCACGCAGCCAACAAACGAACCACGTCAGCTCGTGAATTATAAGGTATTAAGTAGTAGCTTTCGTTTGTTTATATTTATACCTTACCGGATAATAAACATATATTCATAAATACGAGGGCAGACTGGTATCTGCCCTAGCCTGGGAAAGGGTTAAGTCAAGAAAAAGCTAAATTCAAACCAGCTTTTTTTCCGATTAAAATTTGACCTGTTATGGCAGAAGCTTTGAGTAAATACTTATATATATTTATATCTTTGTTTACAAAGTTAATGTAAAGTTTAATAATAATATCTAATAATAACTGTTTTAATAATTTCCCACAAAAACTAACTAACATCCTGGCATTGGTAGGTTGGTTGGTTGATTGTTTGGGTTTTATGGTATATCAACTTTTTTATGTTATTTAACGCCAAATCCATTTTTATGGAAATAGTTCTATTTCAAAGAATTCAGTTTAGCATAAGTACGCAGTTTAAATGTAAGTACAGTTTAATTGTAAAAAAACATTTCTATTTCAAGCTATTCAGTTTAGTCAAACAATTCTAATTCAGCTAATTCAGTTTAGTACAAGTACAGATTCTGTTTATACACAGTTAAATGTCGAAACAGTTCAATATTAAACAATTCAGTTTAGGGTAATTACAGTTTCAATGTCAAAAATAGTTCCATTTCAAACAATTCAGTTTAGCATAAGCACGCAGTTTAAATTTAAGTACACAGTTTATTTTTTGTCAAACAGTTCTTATTCAGATAATTCAGTTTAGTATAAATACAAGTTCCATTTGCACACAGTTAAATGTCAAAACAGCCCTATATTAAACAAATCAGTTTAGTGCAAAGTACAGTTTGTCAAACGCTGTTACATTTCAAATAATTCAGTTAAGCATAAACACGTAGTTTAAATGTAAGTACGGTTTGTCAAAAAAATTTCTATTTCAAGCTATTCGGTTTAGTCAAACTCCTGGAATTGGTTATGGTGTACTTATGTATTGTCGATAGTGTATCTTTAAGACCGCATCGAAATCACAGCTTTTGAAATCGTCGCTGTGGATCCGAATCACTAATCACTTAGATGAATCGGCAAGTATTCTGCACGTACTGGTCTTTGAGAAAAGATAATGTCTACTAGAGATCATTAAGGCATTTTTCGGACAAAAATCTTAAGCGATTTTCATTTTTAATTTCTTTATTATATTTCTTTTTTTCTTTTCTTTATATGAAAAGCCAATCAGCAATGTTGTTCAATAAGACATTTACACGCTTTCAAGGCCCATTAAGAGATATTTCCATTCAAATTATTCTCTTTGGTTATGATTCGGGGAAAATGTAAAGAAAATCTATTCAAGGCTGATGCACAATGGAAGACGAGTTTACATCAAGAAGAAAAGAAAGGAACTAAGAAAAAATGTGATTTATTTTCGGTATAAAATGAAAACACAGGCTATTTAAGATCTCTTTAAGCGCCAAATCGTTTGTTGATATTGCATAAAATGCTTTGGCGTGGGAGTTTAATTTTTTGCTTCTCAGTTTAACGTTCGTTTGATAATTAAAATAAAGAATAAGGAGCTTCGGAAACCAGGAGATCTCTTAGAAACACGAGAGATTATGTATTTGTAAAATACAATTTGGAATGCCTTTCTTTATCCCATTGCGTTACCTCCCTCCCTGATTTGTTTCCTCGTCGATATGTCTATCTCATTCTATCAACCTCCTCCAGTTTCTGTCTCTATATTCACCTCATTCTTAATTTTTCTGTCTTCTAGTGATACATATTACATTCCCTCAGTCAACGTTATCATATATGTATATCCCATATCCATTGACGGCTTCTAGTGACACAAATACTTTTCGACTGTCAATGTCATCTTCACTTTTTCCATACGTTGAAGTTCTTTGTTTTTCTTTCTTTATCTTATTCTGTTCGCATCTATGTCTGCTCTTGTCCTATTCTGTTCACATCTATGTCTGCTTTTGTCCTATTCTGTTCACATCTATGTCTGCTTTGTCCTATTCTGTTCACATCTATGTCTGCTTTTGTCCTATTCTGTTCACATCTATGTCTGCTTTTGTCCTATTCTGTTCATATCTATGTCTGCTTTTGTCCTATTCTGTTCACATCTATTCGTGTCTCACTCTCAAGCTCCCAGTTGTTATACCGCCCCCCGTTTCCACCGTCGTTGTCATCTTCAGCTTGTCCATATCATCAATTTCTTTGTATTTATTTATATTTTATTGTTTTGTATTAATTTAGAAGGCAATTGCAATACGAAATATTTATTACTTTGAAATTAATAAGACTAAATAATTATCATTTCGGATTGCAATAGTCCTCTAAATTAAGGAAATAGAATAAAATGAAATAATTTGTGAAATGCTTCAAGCAAATTACAAAATTCTTTCTTTATCTTAGAAACTTCACATCAATCTTATTTGGTTTGTTTGTTTGGTTAGGTTTTATGGCATGTCAACCCTTGCAGTTTATTAAATGCCAAACTCTGTTTGTGCATACATTAAATAAAAGGTTTATAAACAAATAATTTTTAAGTAAGATTTTTAAACGAGCCAGGGCTTATTCGTTTGCAAACAGTTAAATTGGTATACATATAAGATTTGTGAGTAAATAGTTTTTAGGTAATCTCATCAAAAAGTTAGAGCAATTTGTTTACACATAAATATTGCTATTGTTTGCACATAGTTAAATTGTTTCAAGAATTGCTATCTTACTCTAATAATTCTATTTGATATTAATCCTTTCTTTGCACAAAGCGAAGTGTTTACAAGTATAGCTATTCAGTGCAAATACTATTCATTCATTTTTTTCAATGGGCGCCCCATTAATTCGGCCCTGTGCCACATCGAAGCAAAGAGCTTCTTAAATGACTACTATTCATTCATTTGCTCACAGTTAAAGTGTATGACAATTTAATACTGAAAATTTACATTTTGCACTCAGTTGATTTCAAGTATTACTATTCAATATAAATAATTCTATCCAACATTATTCATTCGTTGGCACACAGATAAATGTTTCAAACTATTGCTATCCAATTAAACAGTTATTAGTTCTCAGACTAGTAAATAATCAAATGGTCCAACTGTTGTATTTGACCCAGACGAGTCACCCGATCCAGTACTGACACTCAGAGTGGACATGGGAGTAATGGTAATGAAGGAGTACTCCATATTCCCCAAAGCTCCAAGACTACATCTTTACCATCGTATAGTTTAGTGTCATTACCAGGACTCTCGTTAAGGGGGATCTTACCTCATCTGCTGAGATGCAGTCGGTTTATTCTACAGCCCTATCCGACTGTGCCGTTTCTTATTTGGTTTAGTGACATAGTTTAATGGCATATTAACCTTCATGAATTATATAATACCAAAGAAGAACAGCAGTGGTACTATTTAACCAATAGCTGGGGAGATAATGGAGTTTATACCTTCCCCTAGGGTATTAGTCCAAAAGGGAACATAATGACGCAATTGGTTCACATCTATTTCTGCGATTCTATGCGATGAAATGACGGTATTCAATTTTATGCTTAGTCATTTATTTTCAAATTTCTGGTCGTCTTCCATTATCCTACCTTCAAGTCTCGTCAAAAACGTTTAATTAACGCGGTTTCTTTTAACGATTAGAGAGAGTATTTGATCTACGAAGGACGCTAATATACAGCTTCTTGGACATCACTGGCCATGAACCTGGATAGCCAAAGATGGTAACTGGAAAAATAGTGATTTTAGTCACAAGATTTTCTCTATCAAATAGTGAAATTGTATTCTTTGTATCTGTTTTAGTTTCTGTGAAAATAAAAATAAAAAAACAGAATTCACTTTCAAAGCGTCTTTTGTAGACTGGCGCGATAAAAAAAAACAGCAATAAAATTAGTGACAGATATTTATATCTGATATAATGAACTGATAGTAATTAGAATCCAAAAGCTCTGACTACCTTATAAAGTTTCATATTGTTAAACTGATTATATATATATATATATATATATATATATATATATATATATATATAATGTATGTGTGTGTGTATGGGAACAGAGGGGAATTATTTAAAAACGTGTGATAAATCAAAAAGTGCCAAAACGCAGTTCAACAGAACCGAATAAAATCTAAAATAAATTAAAATCTCACCTGTTTACGATAGTCTAATTACAAAAAGATTTATGTATCGGTTAGTTGGGTTTTACGGTATATCAACCTTTGCAGGTTATTTAATGCCAAATCCGTTTTTATACAAATAACTAGTTCTATTTCAAACAATTCAGTTTAGCATGAGTACACAGTTTAATTATCAAAAACATTTCTATTTCAAACTATTCAGTTTAGTCTAACAGTTCTAATTCAACCAATTCAGATTAGTATAAGTATAGAATTTTTTTACACACCGTTAAACATCAAATAGTTCTATTTCAAAGAATTATGTCTGGCATACTAAAACAGTTCCATTTCGAGCAATTCAGTTTAGCGTAAATACACAGTTTAATTATCAAAAACATTTATTTCAAGCTATTCAGTTAATTAAAACAGATCTAATTCAAACAATTCAGTTTAGTATAAGTATAGGTTTTGCTCACACACAGATAAATCTAAAAACAGTTTTATTTCAGATAATTCAGTTTAGCATATGTACGCAATTCAGATGTCAAAACAGTTCTGATTCGAGCAATTCAGGTTAGCACAAGTACGCAGTTTGCATGTCAAAACAGTGGTGTGGTTATTTAGCTTGGAAGAAAAAGAGGTCCATACCTTTCCCAAGGGTATTTGCCTGAAAGTGAACGTAAAACCACGACTAGAGCTCGAACTCGCTTACTACGATTCCGCTGACGAGCGCTTTAGCCATTACGCCACGAGGACACACTCTTATGTATCGGTTATGATACAATGATCATATGAACTTAAATTTCTGAAGTGAGATTTTAATTTATTTGAAATTTATATATAACAGACTTAAGGAAAATAACACTGCAAAAGTTTAAGTCGATAGAGAAATACATTTTAGGATGGTATTTGCTATCTGTAAAGTCGTATGATGGCAAAAATAGGAGCTTGCATTAAGACCGAAAAAAGATATCACCATCCGGTCGCGCTGACAGAACGGTGTTCCCTGACTTTCTCCCGTCTCCATTCTTACCATGTATCGTTCTTCTTAGGTTTTCTAGGCTACAGCCAATGTCCGTACAGAGCTGGTGTAGGTTAAGTCCTTGCTTGTCGGCCATCACTGGCTTTGTTCGTCTCACTCGGATTATTTGTGAGATGTGTTTAGTTTGGCTTTAAGGCATATCAACCATTGTTGGGTATTTAATGCCAAATCCATTTTTATACATATAAACAGATTTATTTCGAATAATTCAGTTTAGCATAAATATAAAGTTTAAATGTCAAAAACATTTCTTCATCAAGCTATTCAATTTAGTCAACAAAGTTAAATTGTATTGTTATGTATCACTAGCAATTCAATTAAGCATCAGTCATTTATGTATACACAGTTAAATGTCAAAATAGATCTGTTTCAAACAATTCAGTCTAGCATAAGCATACAGTTTAGTTATGTTTGACCCTTAGATTGGACCTTATCCGGTGCTACCACTCCGAGCTTGAGTGGACCTGGGAGCGATGGCAATAAAGAGGTACACCACATTCCCCAAAGCTTCTGCATTACGGGAGCCTCACCGTCAGATTGTTTAGCGTCATATCTAGGACACTCGTAGGAAGGAGATCTTACCACTCTGCAGTGATGCAGGTATATTCTGCAGCCCCAACTGACGGGGCCAATGTGAGATGGAAGTTAGGAGGCCGGAAAACTACTGTTTTTATTTTTACAATGTTGTTTGCAGGATTTTTTCGACACAGAGTATTACCATCGGGTCTGATTACCATTAAATTAATCCCTTACATTAACCTGAGCTCGGATTTATCTGTTATGCGATTATTTGCTGTAATCCATGTATATTTCCCGTATATTTAATGTTGACTAAAGTGACACTGTTTTTCATTTTTATTTTCCTCCAGTGTTACACACACACACACACATATATATATGAGAGAGAGAGAGAGAGAGAGAGAGAGATGGTTTCCTATATCTATAAGAAGTGTGCTCAATATCGGTGATAGGGCAAGTATAGATCTAAGTTTAGCATAGAAACAGAGTCAACGGCGCTTGATGACTGCTAGTATTTCGCCTACGCGATCAGCAGACCAAAAGCTCTCGGATCTAGTTATTCCTTCTCTTACTTTACAAGGACGCCTTGAATGACGATCTGCCAATAATACATCCTTGTAAAGGAAGTGTACGAACAGTTAGATCTAAGAGCTCTTTCTTTATCTAATGATCGCATTGTCGAGAAACTGGCTGTCACAAAGTGCCATTGTGTCAATGACACACATACACATATAACAGAAAAATATTAGTCACATCAGATTTTTTAAAAGGAAAATAGTTCCTATTATATCACCTAACCATAAATTTGAATTGAATATAGTAACTACTCAGGAGCTCATTTTTCCCAGTGGGTAGAGTGTTCGTCAATGATCCGGAAGACCTGGGTTCAATCCCAGGTCGAGTCATACCAAAGACTTTAAAAATGGTACTTGATACCTCCTTGCTTAACACTCAGCAATATAAGGTACGTATCGTGGGTAAAGTGGAGCAATCCAGGGAAAGGAGTAGCACCCTTCCCAACACCTAGGTGTAGTAGCTATTGAAAAGGGAGCCTTCTGGTTGCCCTCGACTACGGTCGCCAACTTTACTTTACTTTACTTCGGATTTACTATATATATTTAAAATATTAAAAATATGTATGAATTTATTTAAAAATAAAAGTGAAAGTTAAGGTTTGGAACACGTTCTAAAAATCTAAATGAATGAAACCAGACGTAAAATATTGCTTGGGATTTACTTCTATTCAAATCAGGAGGCAATTAGCCGAACAGTAATCGTCTAGGGAAATGGACACGGCAATCAGAGTTCGAATCATGGACGAAGCTCTTTGTGTTTCACTTTCATGCTATTGCACTTGAGAAAGGCATGAATCGATAAATTCTACCGCCAACAATCGGTAAATAATAGGGAAAACTCATTTGGTTACGCGACCACTTTTGGAGAGAAAAAACTCATTCAAACCCGCTGCACTCCGCTTAATAAGACGAGCACCTTCCTGTGGCTTGGGAGATTAATAGGAACATACTTCTTTTTGAATGAATTATTGGCAAATTTCGCCTTATCAATCAGAACACGACACGTCACCATGACCGGCAACTTACATCGACGTATACTCTGAACGGTCATTGTGATCTCGTTGGCAGTGCGAACGTAAGCACAATGGCGAAGACAAAGGAGATCTCAAGAATCTCGTGAGTTGATAACTGATCATCAGTAATCGTGAGATGTTGAAAGATTCACGTCGGTATGTGCATCATACAGTTGAGAGTCTTGAGTTCAATCGAGAGGATTCATATATTTGTAGAAAAGAAAAGAAAAGAACATGGTTTGACGGACGATATACTAGAAGAATACTGCATAGTAAAGTAAGCTAAATACATTTGTCAAAAAAGGATGTACAGATCATTCATGACCCGAGAACTTGAGAAGGATCTGGAGGCTGCTGTCACAGAAGTGAGCAAGGATATGGTTAGTCGGACATTCCTGTGGGAAAGATTACATTCTCAAACATCCAAAAATATCCAACTATTGAAGCCCGGGAACTTGTCTCGAGTTTACCCATTCCTATCTTGACCAAACTGCTTTGTTCTAGAACAAGTAAGTAAGTAAAGTTGGCGACCGTAGTGGAGGGCGACTAGAAGGCTCCCTTTTCAATTGCTACTACACCGAAGTGTAGGGGAGGGCGATACTCCTTTCCCTGGGTTGCTCCACTTTATCCTTGATACGTACTTTATATTGCTGAGTGTTAAGAAAGAAGGTATCAAGTAGCATTTTTAAAGTCTTTGGTATGACGCGACCTGGGATTGAACCCAGGTCTTCCGGACCATTGATGGACAAACCAAGCTTAAATCGGACTCTTTGGCAGCAATAGAAAGAAGAAATAATGACATTTGGCATGACACTACCAAAAGACTATTCCAACAATAGAATACGATGTGGAAATGTAATGATTTTGGGCGATATGGGCAGATTACATTTTAGAAGAAATATCGGTAGTGCCTTGTACGGCGAAATACTAGAGAACATGTCACTCGCTTTGATTTTTTTTAGACTGCAAAGAGGTTCGCTTTTTCAGGAAGATAAAGAATCCAAGCATACAGCGGTGGAAATTAAATAGTTTTATTGTAAAGAGAATAATAGCTTCAAAACCTCGTCTATTATCTTACCTAAATCTGGAGTGAGTATAAACCTTGAGTTCAACTATTTAGTAATCGGAAGACGGTTTGACAACGGCTGCGATTTTTCTTTGTGTAATTATCTACTATACATACTTTACTTTACAAAATCAAGTCGTGAAAAATAAATTTTATGATTCTTTTTCTAATTAAACGATTAGAAAAAAGAAAGGAATGTTTTATTGATAGTGTCATCAAACTTGACCTGAGGTATTAATATTAGAGATGGTTTGTTTTATAAGTAAAAGTACAAAGTGATATCTTTTTTGTTTAAAGAGATGTAAGTTTTGATTTTGGCATTCATCTTGAGATGTAATATTCAAGTTTTGATATATTCATTATACTATTTTTTCGAACGCTTCATTAAGGTGGATGGAGGTTAACTAATCTGGACCAAGAATTTATGTCCTTCAAAAGTGTCTGCCATTTGGATTGGTTGTATTTTATGGCATATCAACCCTTATGGGTTATGTCGGGCCAAATCTTGTTTATCATATTTACCAACCCCTCCGCTCGGGCAGGATATGACACAAGGTCAATTTTTTAAGCGGAGTTTAACAGGTTTGAATTCAGAGTTTTCCTTCTCCCAGACTAGTTGCCTAACCAAGGCTGAAGAACTCAGTCTGTCCTACTATTTACCCATAGCTGGAGGGAGAATAATTGGATTCATACCTTTCCCAAGGGTATTAGTGCTATGTGAAATGCAATCAGTCTCGTCCAGGATTTGAACTCGTGTCGCTGTGTCCATTTCCTGCCAAATCTTGTTTATACATATATGATTTGTAAGCGAATAGTTTGGAAGTAACATTTTTAAACGAATCAGACTTAATTTGTTAGCACACAGTTGAATGGTTTCAAGTACAGTAAATGATTAAACAGTTCTATTTGACGCACAGATGGGACCCTAACAGGTACTACTACCTCGGATCAGAGTGGACCTAGGAGTAATGGCAAAGAAAGGGTTCTCCGAATTTCCCAGAGTTCCAGGACTGAAGTCACCCCACCAGGTGGTTTAGTGTCATATACAGGATGCTTGTTGAGCGGAGGGAGTTCTTACAACTCTGCAGAGATGCGATCGGTGTATTCTACGGTCCCAGCCGCCTGAGTTGGTGTCAACCTTTTAACTGCCATATTTCATTTTTGAATCGAAGATGATTTTATATCTATTTAGGTTTGTATTTTTTCTTAAATTAATGATGTTTAATTGACTGTAGAAACGAAATCAGAAGCGTCGGATTGGATTGGGTGTTTTGTTTTACGGTGTATCAACCCTTCTCGGGTCATTTAATGTCCAATTAAGTCATTTTGAAAAAGTTTCCAACAATTCAGTTTAGTGTAAGTATAGTTTTTTTGTTTACACACTGTCAAATGTCACAACAGATCTATTTCAAATAATTCAGTTTAGCGTAAGTATACTGATTCAATATCAAAAACAGTTCTTCTTCAAAAAAATTCAGTTTAGCATAGGTTAGCAGTTAAGAGAAATATATGCATCCAACTATTCCTCCTCCGGCTATGAGTAAGTAAATTAGGGCAGACTGGGTTTTTTAACCTTAGAATGGTAACAGGTCTTGGAGAAGGAAAATTAATTCACATCTGTTAAACTCAGTATTAAAATGGACATAATTTCACATCCTAGTCACGCGAATATATATATATATATATATATATATATACGCATTATGGTTAAAGTGTTTGCTAATGGTCCGGAAGACCGGGGTCCAATCCCAGGTCGAGTCATACCCAAGACACAAAAAACAATACTTGTTGCCTCCAGGCTTAACACTCAGTATTATAAGGTACGTATCAAGGGTTAAGTGGATCGATCTAAGGAAAGAAGAAGCCCCCTCCCCTCCACCTCGGTGGAATAACTATTGAAAATGGAGTCTGCGGGTAACCCTCGACTACGGTTGGTCAGCTAACTATATATATATGTATGTATGAGAGGTATAGAGGATCGTAAAAATACTTTCATTACATGCACAAGTCCAAATCCGAAACCAATAATTTAGCATAAGTACACAGTTTAAATTAACTTTTAAATGAAGATCCAATCACTTGACGAGCATAGTGCTCTCATAGGCAATATTTACTTTAAAGATAAGCTGTTTCGTAATTTTACTCAAGTGAAACCATCTACCGTCTTAAAAATGCTTATAATGTTAACAGTAAAAACAAAAATATGATCGATGGTTATTAAATTAGTAACGACTGTATTGAAATAAAATAAATTAGAGCAGATAGTATAATTATTGCCAATCAGAATCTCGCCTGGATTTCATTTAGTTTTAATTCTTGTGATCCGGTTATGTCTGAAAATCCTGAAGTAGGAAATTTATGAAGTCTGTTCGTGTTTAGCCCTAAAAATAAAGAAGAGTTGTACAATTCTTAGTTCTACTGCATCAGCCGTTCTCATAATCTTAGAACACTTTTCTCCCTTTGTGAGCTCAGGTTTCTTCAGTTGCTCCGACATTTTGAATTTTCATCTCATTTTCTGGCAATTTCCTCGCCCTCACAATTATGCTTTTTCTGTAGTAATAATAATTGGAAGGTAAAAATAAGGCCTACAAAAACCTAAAAAAATTGATACAGTTCGAAACCATGTTCGATGATCCATGCTTTTAACAACTCACAAATGGATTGGTCGGTTGATTGGTTTTTACTGCATACCAACCCTTGTAGGTTATTTAATGCCAAATCCTGTTTATACTTATATCAAATATATATGATCTGTAAACACATAGTTCGTAGATAAGATTTTTAAAAGAGTCAGTACTCATTTGTTTGCTCAAGGTTAAATGGGTTCAAGTATTGCTATTTGATATTAATAATTTAACATCAGTCATTTGTTTTCACAGAGCTAAAGGGATATGCACATGATTTGTGAGTGAAAAAATTCTATCAAATATTAAGCATTTGTTTGCACACAGATGTGGCAACAAATATTGCTATTTAACACTAATGTTTCTTTTCAGCACTATCCATTTGCTGGACCAGTCAAATACACCGATCGCGTCTCGGCAGCGGGGTAACGAGTGTCCAGGATATGACACTAAACAATCTGATGGTGAGGCTCCAGTAATGCTGGAGCTTTGGGTAATGCTTTGGGTAATATGCCCTGCATTGCCATCGCTCCCAGATCCACTCTGGCCCGGAGTGGTAGTACCTGATAGGGTCCTATCTATTGATCAAATAGAACTAAACTGTGTACTTAAGCTAAACTTCATTGGTTGAAATAAAACTCTGTTTATGTATAAAATGGAGTTGGCATTAAATAAACTACCATGGTTGATGCGCCGTAAAGCCAAACAAAAAACTATTCATTTGCACACAGCTAAGTGGTATGTAATACTAATAATTCAATTAAAACATCATTCATTTGTTAGCACATAGTTAAATGGTTCAAGAGATCTGTTTGACCCATAGTTGGGACCTTATCAAGTACCACCACTCCAGGTCTGATTGAACCCGGAGGTAATAGCAATGAAGGAATACATCAAATTCCCTAGATCTTTAAGTGTCAGCATCTGATAATTTAGTGTTATATCTAGGACATTAGGGGATGTCCTCGTGGTGTAATGATTAAAGCGCTCGACTGCGGAATCGTAGTAAGCGAGTTCGAGTACCAATCACGCTATTACGTTCACTTTTGGACAAATACCCTTGGAAAAGGCATGAACCTCCTTATTCTTCTAGCTACGGGTTAAATAGTACCGCTTTTGTTCTTCTAGAAGAAGAATGGTTCTGGCATTAAATAACTTACAAAGGTTGATATGCCAATAAACAAAGAATCCAAATCCAAATCCTAGGACATCAGTTGGGAGGGGGTCTTGCAGTCAGCTTATTCTACAACCCCACTTGACTTGGCTCTTACTTATTGAATACTCCAAAACGGGAGATAATAGTAAGAACATTACAAAACGAAATAGAAGTCTGAAGTTAAAGCTGTTTGAGACTTAATTAGCGATCGCCCTGAGAGTTGTGTTCATTGTTATTTACCACAGACACACACACACACACACACACACACACACATACATATATATATATATATATATATATATATATATATATGTGTGTATGTGTGTGTGTATGTGTGTTTGTGTATCATCATCAACTCCATGTTATCCATCGCTTCCGGCAGATGTTCCAAACTACATCCTGTGCCAGAACAGAACTGATCTAAAGTTCTTGGTGGTCGGCCAACTCTGGTATGTCCAAGCGTAGGGGCCAATGGGAGAACACCCCTTATGAGCTAATCTTTGCTTCTCCAGCATTGTTCCGCATGTCTTGCTTGTCTAACTTGGGTGGTTTGTGAAATGGGAGTTAAGTGGACGTATAACTGTTGCTTCGTGGGATGTTGCTTCCAGGACTTGTTCTCTCTGTCTCTCTCTCTTATATATATATATATATATATATATATATTATACACATTTTCTTTAGACAATATTTTCTGATGCCTTGTTTCATGTCTGATGTTATTACAGCTATGAGTTTTTAAAGAAAAAGTTTAATTCGTTTGTCCGACCAATTATGATTTCACTGTCCTTGGAATGTTGAACATTTGGAAAGTATTGCTCGTGATTACAAACAAGTCCTATATACAATATATTACAACACACACACAAGACAACACTTGAAGTCATTGTAACTGGTGTCCTTGATGTTATCAACGCTTCTATTACTCAATGTGTAAAGGATTCTTATAAGAATTTCATGTTATTATATTAATTATCATAAAAAATAAAGTTCAGGCAAAATACCGCCTCCATGTACTTAGTTGCAAATTAGAGAAGAACTTGCTCTTTTATGTCAGAGCATTTTATATGAATTTCTCAAATAAAATCTAGCTCTCATACATTGTTTTTACCGAATTACTATCGCATGTGCCCCTTAAGAAAAGTTTTGATATATATATATATATATATATATATATATATATATACGGTATTGCAAAATATAAACAAACAAAAGATAAAACATAATACGTTATAAATTTCGAGCTGACGTAGGTCGCCTAATGGCCTGTCGGTAAGATAGGCGGGTTTCAATCCCAGCTTGAAGCGTCGTGTGTGTCTAGCCACACTGAAGAGTTGTAATACAACGAAATTGTCCATGGATGACGACTATATCATATATATATATATATAATCACATATTGTTACTTTCTTATTTTTGTTACTTAAGGTATGGTATAATTGGTTGATTTTGTCGTCGAATCTAGTTTTCTGTAAGATGACTGTCAAGGTCGGTGCTGGAAACTACTATTGAGGAGAGAGTGAGAGAAACACGCAAACAGAAAGAGAAAGAAAGAAAGATTGGTTTAGTAGTTTTTATGACATATCAACCCTCTCGGGTTATTTAATGTCAAATCATATATATATATATATATATATATATATGTTGGTGTGTGTTTTTGTGATTTGTAAGCGAAAAGTTTTTAGGCAACATTTTTAAACGATGCAGAACTCATTCGTTTTCACTCGGTTAAATGATTTAAAGTATTGATATTTATTGTTTGCACACAGTTAAGTGTAAAAGAGACGTTAATAAAAAAACACGTCGACAAGCTTCCGTGTCTATTTTACGTGTTCTCGATATAGAAATAACAGAAATAGTAGAGAGAGAGAGAGAGAGAGGAGAGAGAGAGAGAGAGAGAGAGAGAGAGAGAGAGGACGTGGAACGAGGCAAAGATAAGCCAAAGCCTTAGTTTCAGGAGCAGCTTATCTTCAATACCCTTCTAAAACATTTTTCTATACACGAGGTGTTGAGACATATCTATCTAGCATTGACCTTGTCAGTCATCAGCAAATTTGTACCAGGAATGGAATGCTTTCTAAGACACTGGTTGGAAAAGACAAAAAACAAAAAATAAAAAGAAAGAAAAAAAAATCAAACAATGGAAGCACCTGACAAAAGATACATTTGTCAGCCTAAATCTGTCTGGGAATTTGCAGGGTCAGACATAAAACACGTTAAACTTCTCATAAAGGAAAAGAAAAAAAAAAGGAAAAAGAAAAATGGTTTCCATGTAAAAAATAGATCGTCTCAATCTGGTCTATTCAAAACTTCGAGCGTCAGTTATATAAGACGTTCGTGGTGTAATGGCAATCGTTATAGGAAATGGACACGACAATTAGAGTTCAAATCGTGCACGAAGCTATTTGTATTTCACATTGCGTTAGTATTCTTGGGAACGATGAATTAAAGTTTTCTTCCTCTAGCTATTTTAAATAGTTGGGAAGACTGTGTTCTTTGAATTTGTTAATGCAACCAATCTAGAAGAAGGGAAACTGAATTCAAATCTGTTGAACTCAACTTAATAATAGACCTTGTGCGGCTAAGGTTTGGTTTGGTTTGGTTTTATGGCACGTCAACCACTGTAGGCTATTAATGGAAAATCCATTCTAATACATACAAACAGTTCTATTTCAAATAATTTAGTTTTGTACAAGTATACATTTTTTTGTTTACAAACACTTAAATGTCAAAACAGTTCTATTTCAAACAATTCAGTTTAGTATATGTACACAGTTTAGTTCTATTTGTTTGTTTGGGTTTTATGACATATCAACCTTTGTAGCTTATTTAATGCCAAATCCATTTTTATACAAATAAACAGTTCTATTTCAAACAATTCAGTTTAACATAAGTACACAATCTATTCAGTTTAGTCAAACAGTTCTAATTTAAATAATTCAGTTTAATATAAGAATAGTTTTAGTTTACACCCAGTTAAATGCCAAAGAGTTCCATTTCAAACAATTCAGTTTAGCATACGTATACAGTCTAGTTCTATTTGACCCGTAGATAGGATCCTATCAGGTGCTACCACTCCGAGACAGAGTAAATCTGGGAGTGATAGCAATGAAGGGGTACTCTGCATTCCCCAAAGCTCCAGCATTACTGGAACCGCATCATCGTATTGTTTAGTGTCAATACCAGGACACTCGTTAGGGTGGTCTCACTCCTCTGCAGAGAAGCAGTCGGAGTATTCTACAGACCAAGTTAACTGGGCAATCCTCATTTTTACTTTTAATAAATAAAAGATTGACAAAGATGTGGATCTTACTGGAAAACTAAAATAATTTGTGGAACACGAGAGTGACATTATTATCAACCGCACTTGGAACAGTCTTCAAAGGCTTGGAAAGGAGATCGAAACAAATGGAATCGAGATCATCCAGATTACATCATTATTAAGATTGACCAGAATACTGAGACGAGTCCTGGAGAAGTGCTGTTACTCCGACTACAACCAACCAGGAGTTACAAATGAAAACAATTATCACTTACAATAAATAAAAGAATATAAACGAAAATTGTCTTAAAATTAAAATTAATGTCTATGTTTTCTCTTATGAGCTCCTCTCTAACGATATAAGTAAATAAAAAAACCTACAAAGACACGCACGCACATTTTATTTCAACATAAACTTCATTCTTTGTCAGTTTGCCTAAATCGGTGTCCCTCCATTGATTACATAGATCATATATTATACAATGAAAATTTAAGATCACCTGGCCCATGTGTGACCAGAGGACATGAGTACTGATTAATATATAAGAAATATGACTGAAAATGCAAACGGTGTTAAGATTACCAATTCATTCGTTTTTATACAGCAAATAAATTATGAATTTGAACAGTCTTTTTTATTTTCTCCAACATATTGTATGATCTCCTTATCCAAATTATATAACATATTTGACAGTTTATAAAGGGAACTCAGTTTGGGCTGATACCAGAATAAAGAATAAGTAAACGGGTTTAATTTTACGAATGTTAAGTTTTTGCATTATATCAGTAGTCCTCCTTACAACAAGACCTTTTATAATTGCATATGCGATCAGATATTGTTTACATTTGCGGTTTGATTTCAGAGCCACTGCTGATCGAGAACTCCACTAGCCTGTAACCCAAGGCTGAACCTTGATACTATGTAATTTTCTGAAAAAATGTAGTCTTATTAGCTGTCAAATACGATCTATATCTCAAATCAGAAACGTTTCCTCATGCCCCAGAATGGTAACTGAAAGTGGATCTCGGAAAACAATTTTTAATTCTCTAACCCCATCCGGTAAACATCTTCAAAAATAATCATCTTGTCAAGTGGAATCAATCAGATGATCAAGTGGGAATTAACGGTGCACTAAGAGAAACCTCTGGAGAAAGCTCATGAGAGAGAGAGAGAGAGAGAAAGAGAGAGAGAGAGAGAGAGAGAGAGAGAGAGAGAGAGAGATTTAACCAAATATTGGTATAACAGAGTTAAAGTCAGGACTGACGTGCCCTGTGTGAGCCAATAGAAGTGGAATGTCGGGGGTTTTGCAGGGCACTCTTTCTGCTGAATCTTCACTAGAATTGATATAATAGGACATACTAAAAAGGATAGCTATTGATGGAAACAAGCTAGGTTATCAACACCAGCAGGATCACTAAGATAAGAGGGTTTGATACTGAACGACTCAGGAACATCATTGACTTTTCGTCCCTAGAGCATCCATAAGATAGCGTATCACTCAATAATACACACACACACACATACATCCCATATATATATATATATATATATATATATATGCTTTCTCACCTTCACGTTGATATAAGTTTTCTGTAAAAAGATTTGCATGTTTTTCCTAAAGAATAATTTTAGTACACAAGTCCATGAAACTTATGGTCATGCGACTATATATATATATATATATATACTACTCTAATATCTACCAGCATTCACGGTACCAGAAAAAAAGAAAAAAAACCCGCTAGGAACAAGAGATAAGAGTATCTCGAATTACCGCCCGGGAGAAAAAGAAAAAATATTATAGGTAAAAAAAAACAAAAAAGAAAAACCAACCTCGTCAGACCCCTTGAAAAAAATCAAGGGATATGCAGTCAGTTGGTCAAAAGAAAACTAAAACCTTCCGCGAATCCTGCAATGCTACAATTACAAGAGTGCTCAACACGAGTGGAGCCAATTACAAAATTAACTTAAATCGCAAGTCGGAAATCTTCTATTAAAGTTTCACCTTATCGGATCATCAGGAAGTCTATCGCCGATAGACTTCCTGATGATCCGATAAGGTGAAACTTTGGTAGAAGATTTCCGACTCGCGATTTAAGTTAATTATATATATATATATATAACCTTTTGGCTTCTGAAACCAATATATTCTTTTGTGACTAAGGTACAATAAATAAAATATATAAATGACAAAATCAACACTTATACGTTGGGGGTTTGAGCGTAGTATTAATAGAAACAAATACAGTAAAGCGCAGAACCGGAAGCAAGCACTATTTTTGTGGGTGTGACGAATATAAGGCGCGCAGAAACAATATATATGAATTAAGTGCAGAGCTTTTGGAATTATTATCCTTAATGTCATGGTACACATGTACACATCTCTCCATATAACATAAATTTGAAATGCACAGTCAAATATATATATAATTCTCCCTAAATTTCTCAATGATCATAACAGATTTTATAGTTAAATTATTGGAGTATGGTTTTCACTCCTTTGCATCATACTAGTGGTAGGCCGTTGTATAAATATCTAGTCATATGACTAAGGGTATAAAAGAGCATGTTCATGACGTTTATGAACTTATCAGATAAAAAAAGGAACCTATGCAGCCTCAGTTCTATGTCTATATGCTTATTCAAAGCTTTGTATAGGTTGGTGATTCTGAAACGAATTGTCTTAAAATTTCGTAAAACACTTTATCACTTACCTTACTTTAACGTAGTCAAGACCATCACATATCGCATGGACCAATTGTAAAAATAGTTGTAGAAGAAACTGAAATGAAAAAATATTACAATGAAAATTTAAACAAAGAATAAAATCAACAAAAAAGTTATCAAAGAAATATGGTTTGGTTTTATGGCATATCAACCTTTGTAGGTTATTTAATGCTAAATCCATTTTTATAAAAATAAACAGTTCTATTTCAAACAATTCACTTTAGCATAAGTACACAGTTTAGTTCTTTTAAACCATAAATAGTACCCTATGAGGTGATTCCAATCAGAGTCCAAATTGATTGAAAAAAATTAATCGAATTGTTAGAGAAGCGTTGGAATACACTGATTCCAAGCTTCTCTAACAATTCGATGAATTTTTTTATAGAATGATTTGTCTTTGGCCATAAAATCCGCCTCAGTTTCCGATATCACTTCCTCGTTGGAGCATTCTTTTGAAGTATGCACATATCAAGTTGTCGCTGGGGGCCAGATCGGGCGAATAGAATGGCAGCGGAAGCAATTTGAAGTGAAATTCATGTAGTTTTGCTATCGTTGCGATTGATTTGTGACACAGTGCAATGTCTTCTTGAAAGAGCACTTTTTTCTTCATTGGTGGCCATTTTTTTGGCGATTTCTTCCTTCAAACTCTCAAATAATGCTATATAATATTTGCTATTCATATTTACCAACTCCTCTGCTCGGGCAGGATGTGACACAAGGTCAATTTTTAAGCGAAGTTTTAACAGGTCTGAAATCAGAGTTTTCCTTCTCCTAGACTAGTTGCCTCACCAAGGCTGAGAACCTAATCTGCCCAACTATTAGCTCGAGGGAGAATAATGGGATTCATACCTTTCCTATGTGAAATGCAATCAGTCTCGTCCAGGATTTGAACTCGTGTCACCGTGTCCATTTCTGATGACGATAACCATTACACCACGGGCACCTCCAATAATATATAATATATATAATATAATATATAATATTTGCTATTGATGTTTCTTCCTTTCCCAAGGTAATCGATGAACAGAATACTTTGCGCATCCCAGAATACGGAAGCCAAAACCTTGCGTTGAAACAGTCGCAATGAGCGCTCTGAATGGTCGACGCGTTGTGGTTTTTGATCGACTGTGTGCAAACGCAACACCCACTTTAAAGACAGCTATCTCATTGACAAATGTTCATGCAAAATGGTGAATACACTACCATCTGATATCTTCAACTCCTCTCTTATCTCACGCAACTTCAATTTATGATCGGCCAAAACAAGTTTTTAGAGTTTTTTGGTGTTTTCCGGGACAACTGCCGAATTTGGGCGACCTGAGCATTCAGCATAATTTGTGTCGGTACGACCGCGTTTAAAGTCAACATACCACCTCTTAACAGTTGTTTCTGACGGAGCAGAGTCCGAATAACACTTATCAACCCATTGCTTTGCTTGAACAGTACTTTTCCCATCAGAAAGTAATGCTTTATCAACACACCATTTGAAGGTTGGTAATTTATAAAAATAGGGCTTTTTTTATTATTGGTGACGCCATCTATATGTCATGTCCAGGACTTATTGAGTAATATGTTATATAGTAGGTAAAGTCTAGCTAACCAATATCTTTCACTAGCATAAGTACACAGTTTGGTAATTTTTAACCCCTAGATAGGACCTTATAAGCTGCTACCACCCTGGTCCAGACTGGACCTGGGAGCGATGGCAATGAAGGGGTACTCTGCATTCCCTAAAGCTCTAGAATTACTGGAGTCTCACCATCAGATTGTTTAGAGTCATATACAGGACACTCGTTATGGGATCTTACCCCTCTGCAGAGTAGCAGTTGACTGGGCCCATAAACAAATAAGATACGACGTAATTTACTAGACGTCAGTCAGCCTTGTAACTGCACCCATAAAAACCTACCCAGAAGGCCATCATTATATAGGAGGTGAAGTCTAGCTAACCAAAATCTTTTACTAAAAATTCAACTTCGATGCTAGACAGGCTTATGTGAAACAGTTTACGTTATTTAAGGAGCGGGGGTTAAAATAATCTGACATGACGACAGAAAGTAATCTGAAGAGAAACAAGGTCAGAAGTTACAGACATGATTTATTGAACGTTCATCTGTAAGTAAAGAGGATCCACTTTTCATCGGACATGCGCAGTAAACATCCGCTTACGTAAGTGATCAGTTTAGCACTCGTGGGGTAATTTCGTTGTGGAAAAAGGTATGAAATCAGATTTAATGAGAGGCTGAGTGTTTGTAGATAAACGTAGTCTGGGCACGTTACCCAGCAGAAAAAGAGGTCGAGCATTGCATAAGGTTGATAAAAAATGGATCCAGTATGCAGGAATTTTAAAAAAAATGCAGCTAGAGGTGGGAGTTTGCTCTGTCTCTTCAGGAACGATACTAAACAATACAATCATCAAAGTTTGCCAACAGTCCTCATTTCTTTTGCACTTGCTAAATCTTCTAGACGGCATCCAGTGTCTGCACAGAGCTGATGAAAGTTTTTGCTGGCTGGCTAAGACTGGTGTGTCCATGTGTAGCAGTCCATAACAACTTCGCTTGTGACTTTGTTCTTACTTCACCGGCAATATCCAGCATATTTTACGAGTCTTACCTGGTCAGTTTGTGAGATCGGAGAAAAGTGAGCGTACGACTATTTAGTAGGGTGCTGTTCAAAACAGCACGCTGCTTTCTTGTGCAGTTTCACTCCCCTCATTTAAAGGCAAGCCTCTGAAATGAGACCAGTTTATATACCTTGGTAGGAATATTTTATCAACTGAAAATGATGTCAACGTACGCAGAGGTAGATTATAGACTACTATCGACCTTATAGAAATCTGATCTCCTGTAAAATGGGACTACTTTTAAGCTGTATCTATGTCACTACTTATGTATGGTTGCACTACTTGGACAAACGAAAGAAACGCTTGGAGAAAAGATAGCGAAGACAAATGGCAATAATAAGGAGGATAAAGGTAATCTTATGGGTTATGATATGGCTCCTCCCCAAATCTAGGTATGTGTCCATTGACGTTTAAAACTCAGCTCTTGACTTTTTGTCCATTCTTAATTCGCTCCTGACATTTCACAGCCATGACTGCTTCGATTGTCACATCGTTTCTCTCATATTTTCATTGACGGGGAATTTAATTTCAACCCCTCCTCCCCTCTGTCAATTACTCCTTAACCAATATTCACATCCAAGATCTCCACCACATTGGAGTTGGTTGGTTTAATTTTATGGCATATCAACCATTGTAGGTTATTTTAGGCCAAGTCCATTTTTTACTTATAAACATCATTATTTCAAACAATTCAGTTTAACATAAGTGCATTTTTTGTTTACACACAGTTATATATAAAACAGTTCTATTTCAAACGATTCAATTTAGCATAAGTACACAGTTTAGTTCTATTTGCTCCATAGATAGGACCTTATCAGATGATTCCACCCCGGACCAGAGTGGACGTGGGAGCGATAGCAATGAAGGGGTACTTCGTATTCCCAAAAGCTCCAGCATTACTGAGACCTCACCATCAGATTGTTTTGTGTCATCCGACACACTCGTTGGGGGAGTCTTACTCCTCTGCAGAGAAGCAGTCGGTTTATTCTGCAACCCCACCCAACTGAACTGGCATCATTGGAGTTGGGCTATGATTTATTTCAGAATTACTCCTTCCCACATCGACTGAAACAACAAACAAAAACCACCAACAAAAACGCCTCAAATCTGCGCGTCGAAAAGACTGACAAAAGAAAAAGAAAAACAAAAATAAACTTTAAAACATTCGAAATAAATCTGAGTCGCTTTTGTAACAAGGTGTTTCATTTTTATTTTATCACTGGGATCAAGTGACAACCTGGTTTGTGACATCTTTGTTTCTGCGACCAACTCTTCAAATAGCTAGCCATGATACAATATTTTTTTAATTTTTGTAACTACATATCATAACACAATTATGACGTTCAATGGTGATTTAAATGATTGATTTTAAAGGCATGTCAACTCACCTAGAGGTTATTTATGTCAAAGTGTTAGAGAATTGTGTTCATATTTATATTTGTTTGTAATTGTTTGAGAGGTTTTGCACACAAATATATGATATAGATTTCTGTGTAATACAAATAAATTGTTTAGTTTTATAGCTTCAAGTATTTCTATTTAAACTACTAATAAGGTCTCAAGTAATTATTTCCATTTAATAATTTGTTTGCGCGTAGTTATATGGTTTCAAGTAATAATAATCGTTAGTAAACAATTATAGGTTCACGTAACTATTCTTAATCAAAATAATTTACAGTTATGTGGTTTCAAGTAATTAATAATCATATTTACCAACCCCTCCGTTCGGGCAGGATATGATACACGGTCAATTTTTAAGCGGAGTTTAACAGGTTTGAATTCAGAGTTTTCCTTCTCCTAGACTAGTTGCCTCACCAAGGCTGACGAAATCAGTCTCTCCTACTATTTACCCATAGCTGGAGGGAGAATAATTGGATTCATACCTTTCCCAATGGTATTAGTGCGATGTAAAATGCAATCGGTCTCGTCCACGATTTGAACTCGTATCACCGTGTCCAATTCCTATGACGATAATCATTACACCACGGGCACCTTCAAGTAATTAATAATAATCCTTTGTAAACAATTATAGCTTCAAGTAACTATTCTTAATTCAAATAATTTACAGTTATATGGCATCAAGTATTTCTATCGAATCAGAATACTTTTTAAACAGATCTATTCAACAAATAGATGGGACTCTAACATGCATTTGCACACAGGGTCAGAATGAACCAGGGAATACTGAGAAGGAAGGTACTCCATATATCTGTAGGGGATGAAGACAGCGTATTCTAAATTGCACTGACTGAGTGAAAGGATTTAAAGGTTTTAAAATTTGTATAAACAAATTATCAAACGATTTGTTTTCTTTCAGTAGTTTTGTTGTTGTTATTAAATTTTTGTGTATTATTAAAAATTGAAAAATGCTATAAAGTTAAAAGTTGAGTTTTAGATTAGTGAATATATATTTTGGAGCTTAAAAAAGACCATCCACTCATATTGACTGTGGTTGACCATTTATAAAAAATAAATTTACTCTATCGACTAATATATATATATATATATATATGAGACCTGACCAAAAATAACAATATACGTAAGCAGTTTTTTATTGTTCAGTATTTTATAGCTTATCAACCCTTGAGGGTTATTAAAAGCATATATATATATATCCTAATGAATCGAGCGTTCGCTAATGTCGAGTCATAGCCAAGACTCAAAAAATGGTACTTGATGCCACCTTGCTTAGCACTCAGCATTATAAGGTAAGGATCAAGGGTAAGGTGTATCAAACCAGGGAATGGAGTAGCGCCTTCCCCAACACCTGTGTTGTAGCAATTGAAAATGGAGTCTTCAGGTCACCCTCGACTCAGGTCGCCAAATTTACTTACTTTATATATATATATATATATATATATATATATATATATATATATATATATATATATAACACGTACACGATTGATATGGGAATATTTTGTAAATAACTTTATTCTTTAACGGGTTGTCAGACATCATTTGTTTATACACAGTTAAGTGTTTACAAGTATTCCTATCCAACATCAATAATTCTTTTGTTTGCATACGGTTAAATGGTCTGAAGTATTGCTATTTAACATTATGAATACTATCAAATAGATATGATTTGCATACTGCTGTATATATTCAAATAACTAATAATCCTTAATAGATGATTTAACCGTTTTATTTGCCTAATAGTTCAGATCCTAACAGGTACTGCTACTCTAGGTCAGTGAGGACTCAGGGATATTGGCAATAAAGGGGTACTCTACATTTAACAAAGTACTTGGACTGGAGTCTCACCATCAGACGCTTGCAGATTCGGCTGGGGCTGAAGAATAAGACAACCTACACCAACGAGTGTCCTGATATGACACTAAACAATCCGGTGGTGAGGTTCCAGTAATGCTGGAGCTTTGGGGAATGTGGAGTAACCCTTCATTGCCATCTCTCTCAGGTCCATACTAGCCCGGAGTGATAGCACCTGATAGGGTTTTATCTTTGAGTTAAATAAAACTAAACTGAATTGTTTGAAATAGATCAGTTTAACAAATCTGAATAGCTTGAAAAAGAATTTTTTTTGACAATTCAACTGTGTGCTTACATTTAAACTGCGTACTTATGCTAAACTGAATTGTTGAAATGGAACTGTTTTTGACATTGAACTGTACTTAAGTTAAACTGAATTGTTTAATATAGAACTGTTTTGACATTTAGCTGTGTGTAAACAAAATCAATACTTATACTAAACTGAATTGCTTGTATTAGAACTGTTTGACTAAACTGAATAGATTGAAATAAAAATGTTTTCACAATTAAACTGTGTACTCATGTACTGAATTGTTTGAAATAGAACTATTTGCATAAAAATGGATTTGACGTTAAATAACCTACAAAAGGTTGATATGACATAAAACCCAACTAACTAAGCATCAGATTAAGTTTAGAGTCTTACTCAGAGCACACATATGGGGGTGAAATTTTACCCTTCAGCAGAGGTCCAGCAGGAATATCTTACAGTCCCAGGCGATAGAGAAAGAGATTTTTTGTAAAAGGTTTTGCGTATTTTTTCTTCTTCACCGAGATCAAGTGACAACAACATCTTAACCTTTATCCTAGACGACAACTTTTCAAGAAACCATAGATATGACAGATACATAAAGAGTAAATGTGGAAAAGTTTGGGAACTAATCGATTGGCCAATAGAATGATGGATTAGTAGGTTCAAATGAATCGACAAGCAGATGTGAAGATCGATAGATTATAGAAGAAAATAAAGGAAGATTTATTTTCCTTGATTTGTACGTAGGTCGATAAACGTCGGCATAAGACTGAAAAAAATATTGAACACATTGATCCGCTCTCAAAGAGAATCGCCCATGAAACCAAAAATAAAATAGCAACGCCCCTGTAACCAAAAATAATAATTATATATATGTACGTTGTATTTATTTTTGGTTACAGAATATTAATGTTTGGTTATAAAATTAGTTTAGGTTTAGTTTTTCGGATTAATAGCATATCAACCCTAGTTTATCCTTAAGAATTTTAATGAATAGTTTGTAGATAACATTTTTAAATGAGCCAGGGTTCATTTTTTTACCCACAGTTAAATGGTTTCAAGTATAGCTAACTCTAATAATTCTATTCAATATTAGTTTTCATCTATAGTGAAGTTTACACAGTTCTCTTGGACCGATAGACGGTTGGTTGGTAGTTTGGGTTTTATGGCATATCAACCTTTGTAGGTTATTTAACACTAAATCCATTTGCATGCAAATAATCAGTTCTATTTCAAACAATTTAGTTTAGCATGAGTACACAGTTTAATTGTGAAAACATTTCTATTTCAAGCTATTCAGTTTATTAAAACAATTCTGATTCAGTTTAGTATAAGTATTGATTTTGTTTACACAGTTAAATGTCAAATCAGTTCTGTATTAAACAATTCAGTTTAGTGTAAGTACTGTTTCAATATTAAAAAATGTTCCATTTCAAACAATTCAGTTTAGCATAAGCACGCAGTTTGAATATAAGTACATTTTAGTTGTCAAAAATATTTCTATTTCAAGCTATTCATTTTTGTCAAATAGTTCTAATTCAAACAATTTAGCTTAGCATAAGTATGCAGTTAGTTCAATTTAACCCATAGATAGGGCCCTATCAGGTGCTACAATTCCGAGCCAGAGTGGACCAGGGAGCAATGGCAATGAAGGTGTACTTCGCATACCCCAAAGCTCCAGCATCACTGGAACCTTACCATCAGATTGTTTAGGGTCATACCCGGACATTCGTTGGGTGTGGTCTTACCGCTCTGCAGAAAAGCAGTGTATTCTACAGCTCCAGCCGACTGGGCAAGACCGATAGACAGGACTAACATATACTACCACTCAGGTTCC